>LUCM01007543.1:287292-382594 GCA_008360955.1 Fasciolopsis buskii
CTGTTAACCAATTCGATTTGCATCCTATTTTTCCCATTCTGAGTGAAAGTATCTTTTTTGGTATTGCAAAATCATATTATCCGGACCAAACGACGTAAGGAGTGTATCGAAAAATCGATGCGCCATGTATTGGTTTTTATTGTGAATGATATAATATTAATAACACAGCGTTGTTGGTAGATGTAGTGCGCCAACGTTTCGACTACCGTGGGTAGTCTTTCTCAAGGCAAGTTTTACAATCAAATGCATTTGATTGTAAAACTTGCCTTGAGAAAGACTACCCACGGTAGTCGAAACGTTTGCAAAATCATATTCTTTGAGGACCCTATTACAGTCCGTAATCAGATGCCCAAAAACGACGAGGCTATTCTTTGGAATTCAAAATGACGTGGTAGAGAATTTTTTCAGTGAAGCCATCTCAAACCACAATACTGCAGACAACTTTTGTATGTAGATGGCATTCCTTAGTTATAAAGGTTGACATAACCACACGTATTTTTCGATCATTATGCACATGTAATATCTCCGAAACAGTTGTGGAGTGCTACGCGAGTAATATCTGTGTTCTCCCATTCACGAAATATATCTGATCCGATTGATAAAATTCACTTGGAACTCGCATGACTGTTTAGGTTTCCAAATGAAAATGAGAAAATCGGGACATGTTATCATCGGTAACACCTGCAACATCTCACTATGGACGTTTCCGTTGTTTAATAAACTCCGGGTATGTTGCAGTGGCCCCGGCAAATCAGTTAGTAACCTTAGGCAGATTTTATCCACCAGTGGAATAGATAGCAGAAGGTACAATTTTTGCAAACGCTTACATCACATGGAAATTCTGCGACTAAATCCCTATATTTGGTAGGTTACTCTGAACTGCGTCGATAGATTTAATCCCGGGAAAGTAAAATAAATTTATTCTGAATTAGATCATAGCCGTTTGAAATGTCTGACAATCGGCAGACAACGGAAAGTCTGCATGGCTAATTTTTCAGAAGCATAAAAGAACGCAAGTTAATACATAAGTTTATTTTTTTTATGTTACCTGCCTTGTCAGGTAAGAAATGCGCATTAAACTATCGGGCATGCACGTGGCTTCCGTGGCAAAATAGCGTCATTTGATTGCATTTCACTGTCAGTCACATGCCATGCTTCTCGTCCATGAATAATAAACGGCATGTTAAGGCACAAAAACGATTTGTGATTTCCATTATATTTTCATCCCCAAAGTCATGATTACCCAAAGAAATATCAATCACCGGAAAGCGTCATTTGTTTTCCCGTAAAGCACGATCGTTCAGTCCACGGATGAAATCCGCAGACGCATCAGGTTCAAGACTGCAAGGAACCAGGGGCAGTGCACATCGGATGTATCCAGCTAGCGACGCAAACTGGAGAAGAGTGATTTAATCTCGATTCCCAGTGGGCCGGGCTATCTGGTCTGCCTTTCAAGAGTTCCCTAAAATTCAACAGTACTTAATGTAGCATCCATTCCTTTGGTAAACGATCGACAGCAGTCCGGAAGATTCTTCTCTATACACATGTTCGCTGTGCTACTAATCATATTCAAAATTAAGTTTTTCCCTATTCGTCCTATACGCCTCTTGCTGGATTTCGATTAGCTTAAACTATAAATTTTGAACTTTTTCCGTCAAATGAGCCACATTACGCACAGCTTTTTAAAATTACGATTAGTATCCAATATTTATTTTCCATCTATTCAGGATAGTCAAACAAACCCGACTCACAGATTTTGTGCGGATCAAAATTAACCTTGTTTACGGATTCAGTTCTTGTGTTCAGCGTTTATTTACTCCGATACGTCTAACTTAGAGTCTTTTTTGAGGATGCCATCGAAAACCTTAGCTCAATGTCGGATCTCTCGGAATTGGAGTGCATTTTGCATTATGCTGGTTTTGGTTTATTGTTAATTCATGAGAATCATCTGAAATCAAAACTGAATGCACATTTGCAATTAGTTGGAAAGCACTGGCTATTTTTGGCAGCAAATAAATTGAAGGCCTCGCTCAGCAGACTACACCAAAAGGACAATGGAACACTTGCAAATTTCCTGGAAAAAACCGCGGAGTTTTCCAAGAACTGTCATCTGCTGTGATTTTTTTATGCAAACCGAGGGCTGTCAATCTGTTTCAGCGGTAAATGTCAGGAACACATCACTGTCGGAAGGAAGTTACCGTGGATAATCCTTCTGGAGTCATGCCTCACAAGATAACCGAAGAGCCATCATTTATCACGCCTCGCTGATAACAGTGGAGTATTGACTTCCCAAGACTACGCGTTTGAAAATTTGACCCTGTATCTTGTCATACTGTGAAACTTGTTACGTTCGGCTAATGAAAGTGAAGAAGAATGAAAAATTCGGTTTTTCCATAAGAAGGGGGAATTTTTAACACAAATTCTCACTGATGGTAAGGTGAATACTGCATATTTCCGTCATTGATTAGACAAAAGCCCTGCGAAAGTACGACAGATCAAGGCGGAATCTCACGATAATTCTATGAGTGTTTACAACAACCTAACTAGCATCTTAACGAACGCACCAACTTGGAGCTTTGTGATGGCTCTAAGGTAGAGGAAAACGTGTGTGGATAGTTTAGCTGAAATTTCCCTGATCTCTAAAATGGCTATGTGGGACGATGGTTAAAGGTCAATACTTACTCAACCTCTTGCTAGCGTTGATCTTTACGGTTAGATCGCAAAAGTTTCAGCACTAATCCAGGTAAAATTGGTAACGCGTTGCCTGATAAGGAGGCGTTTTCAATGCAGGCGCCAACTTCCACTACAATAAGACCTTGAGAACCATGAACTTCAGCGGCAAAACCACCGAAACTCTGTGATTATTGTTGCTCAAACTTATTTCGTAACCATGTCTCTAAAAACCTGACTGGTATGAAGAACGGAAGGGTCATCTACAGTCGACCAGATTAGCCTACGCACTGTACTCACCTATACCATACCCGGGCAGCCAAGCATTCAGTCTTGTTATTAGGCTGCAGATTTATCCTTAGAGTTTCGCGTTAAATAGGGATAAATATGAGGAAAATGGTATTTGGTCAAAAGAACAAACATTACGTTATTCTGAAGTTCTGACAATCATTTCTATGATGAAACCGTAGCACCCGCACGTATACGTAAGAAACAGAACTATATATTTACCTCTAATGCCCTCGGCCTTTAGACAACTGTTTAAGCATAGACGGTTTTACTGTAAATGATTGCACATTTTAATGGACATTGATATTTCGTGCTGTCTTATTGCATTTGCTGACCATATATTTATACATATGTATGAATCTATAGATGTATATACATATCTTCACTATATTTTACTAAACAGTTGGCTATTTTTTGTTCACTAAGGTGAGTTAACCAGATGTACTCTACTCCATATAACGTTTATTGATTACATCAAATGACTCAAGCTTGCAGTACGTCAGAAAGAACCTGAGTAACATGAATGCTTCTTGTCGCTTGTCCCTCATTAGTCTACTAGTTTATTACTTTTTTCCTAATCTCATCAGGTTGCCTTTAGTTGAATCGGGAAATCGAAACGCAGATATGCGCAAGTCTGTAAGGCTGAATAACAAAATGAGAAGTAAAGGGCATATGTGCAAAAACCGGGATTGGCGATCGCCTTCTTCTACTTGGAACTACTTCAACGCTGTTGGAGGGTGGAGAACCCGTAATCGGGCGAACACGTCGAACAAAGTGGGGCACAATATGGTTTCACCATCTGTTCTCATACTGTAACTAGGACGGACCAGATGGTTGTCACATTTCTATTTGGGATGAAGATGTGCAAGCAGTATTGAAGCACACAATTCTTCAACTGATTAGAGTTAAAATCGTGTTAAAAGTCAGGTTATCTGAGGATGAATGATGATACCTAGCTAAGTACCAGAAAGAAGAATTAACAGACAAGACAAGCACTCGTGTGTTCAAATATATCTGCAGATCTAGATGTTTCTGAAAACGTATCATCGACAAAAATACATCAATCAAACTGAATGCAGACTCGCATAGGTCTCCAACGCGCACCAAATTCACCTGAAAGACATGCAACCCTGGATTTTGCTTGAATTTATCTTAAAACCCCCAGCTCATGGACACTAAAATGTCTCCGGAGTTGGGGAAAATGCGGGCTAGAAAATCAGAAACGGTTTATTAAAGGTAGTCTGGAATATTTTTTGCTAAAGGTCTTCTGATGAACAGAACTTTTCCTTGTTTTACTTAATCTCCTTTATTTAAAAGTACAGTTCCGCAGCAAGCATATGATTGTCACCAGATATTCGGGAAAAACTCCAAAACAATAAGGGGCCGGTACTAAATCTATGCTTATCCGAGTTCATTCGACTGTGTGCCGTTTTGGCATTCATCTCATCGTCCCGTTACTGATGATTTCGAACAACATTCCAAGCGATTGTGAAACAATTCATCACACTACTACTAAACTTGTTTTGGCACAGAAGTAATATACAAATAGTTGATCTGTGGTGACACAGGACTTGTGGCAAAGTACAAATCGATCATTCGATGGGTGGATGCTTTCTCATCAGCCTAACGATTACCGGAGTACAATCTTATTGTTCCGGAGTATGTAGCGTTGTATTTCAAGTCATTCCAAGCCATACCCCGTCAAACTGTGTCCCGGTACTTCAAGTTCACTGTTACCCGTGTTGTTTCAGCTATATTTCCCTGTTCCTCACCAGGCCGATTTCAACTAAATGCAGAAAATAAACTTTCAGATAGACTGTTTTTCCTTAATACCATTTATGTCTCATATTATTGATATTAATAAAGATAACAACAATACCAATGTTACATTACCACCACAACTAGCACTCCTACTAACAGCGGTACTATTAATGTAGTGAAAGGTGTATGCTTTAAGTGATTTGATCTAAGCAGCTTGCAGCACTTCAGTGCAAACCGAACTTAGGAAACAGTAGAAAGTAAGACAATTGTAGCAGGATCGTGAGAATGAGTAAATCTAATAAGACACGTTGAGATACGTGCCAACGAATCAGATACGAGTAAAAAAGAAAGAAAAGCTTTCGCAGTATTTCAAACAAAGTTGTTTGTTATGACTGAATGTCTTCAACCTTGTCTAAAGTAATTTTCTATGATAGAGTCCATGTCTAACAAATCTAAACCAAACGAGATTCGGAGTGCATCGAAAATTCGATGCGCCATGTGAAGAATTTATGTATGCAGTTTCGCGAAATTAGGTAACAGCGTTGTTGGTGGAATGCATAATCGACCTTAAGAAAGACTATCCGAGGTAGCCGAAACGTCGGCCAGTTATTCATTCTGCCAGCAACGCCTTGTTATTGCCTTTCGCCCAGTTGATTTTTATCTTATACTCTCTACATTAGTACAAAATTACTTCTAATGTTAGGACCGCCGCTGGGGTCTGTTTCTTCATTATTAGTAGTCCTTCGCTTTTGCTTAAAATCCTATAGTCATCCTTAGTCACTCTCGGTATAGCGTCCAAGAGACATACCACAAACAACCAAACCAAATTTGAATTGCCGGAAGCTATCAACTAAATTGGTGACTTGAAGTGAGCTTCGTCAAAGGCCGTAATTTCAGCAAGGTGTGTGTTGATTCCTATAAAAGTCGTGGACGGCTGAAAAGATAGTCCGAGGCCAATAAGCGATGGGCGCAGATCACCGGGCAATAGTCAAAATCGCTAGACAACTGACGAAGCCGTACAGTTATCAGTACAAATATCGTTTTTGCTGATATCCAAACAGAACCAGTTTTCAGTAGGCGTAAACATGGGAAACACGGGTTACAAATTTCACAGGAATAGTCTCTACCTCATTCCTAACTACGCAAACGGGAGATTTAATCACTCCCAAAATGTAGTGTCCCAACCATAGGTTAAGTTTACTCCCAAAATACCTTAAAATCTTGTGCGGTGGGTGTTTCGGTGCACTCCAAACAAGTACGTGAGAAACATCCGACTAACTACAGCCGGTCTTCATGGTCCCACGGACCAAGCCCAGTTGCACATGACTTGAGAACATTTTGAGTATATTCTGTGCATCTGACCCGTCTACTCTCAGATCAGTTAGTTTTATCGGCCACGGTCAAACATTTGAGTTCATGAAGCAGTGAAATTTTTGCAATCTTCACTTGCAGACTATCTTGAATTCTCGGTGTGCTGAACCAAAGCTGGATTCAAGTTAAGTAAACTTTACATAACAGAAAGAGATTCTCAAAGTGAGCAAAAGCTGTACAAGTGCACAAGATATTCATAAGATGCCACTCTAAACCGTTTTTGGCTCCAATATTGCTATTTAACAGTTCTTAAAGAATTTAGCAAGACATGGAACGGACGCCCCAGGTGAGTTCACGAATATGTTCCGAATCGGAGCGAGAGCGGTTTTCGTGTGTACGATGGGAGCAGTCAGCGAGTACTCTTATTAAAAGATTACATAATCCGCTCAATCATGTACCCAGGTAAACAGAAGTTTCAAGCGGTAAGAACAGCCGAAAAGATTTACGCGCATTAGGTTCGCTGAGCCATTTCGCTATGATAAATCCCTTCTGGTTGCAGGCACACAGCAAGCCATAAGGTCCGCGTTGGCTCCGCTCTTCATAGATGAAATCTTTAGAGAATCCAGTGGCAATATGTTTAACAAGGTTTCTTTTCCTCCAAAATTCAGTGCGAATTTTGATGCTACAGTTTGTTTTCCTTCTGCGAAAGAACTTGGAAAATAGACTTAAACTCGGTAAAATTCACGATTTCACCATGTATCTTCTTTCATTCTGGCTTGTCTGTCGCGAACCTGACATTAATCAAACTGCTTCAAACCTAAACTATAGGATTGCCATTAAAATGTGCAGTAGGATTTTTGGTTACTCGGGCAAAAAGGAATACATCGCACCCGTACTGATCACGTAAATTTAGTTGACTCCAAAAGTGACAGAGTGCATTTTGTTTGGGAGTTAAGGAAATCCATCATTTGACGTTAATCTTCACTTCATCAAATGAAACATCCTTTTAGCATTATGGACGTGAAAATGGACTGTCTGTGTGTATAAATAGCACGGTATATTTTGTTGGGAACAAGCGGTACCCGAAAGGCTAAAATAGTTCCTTAAGACATTTGTTGCCACGGAGCATTGCGTTACCACTCTACATAGCTATAACAATGCGAAAAGAATGGAACAGAAGACATCTATTCTCAGTTTACTTGTTCCTCGCTTGAAAGTGCTTGTGCCTGCACGCACTGAAAGCCACAATGTTATGCGTAGAGAACACTGATCACACCGGCCTAAAACTTCGTCTTGATCTTGTAACCTGGTATTTAATTTGTGATTTTTTATATCCATATCACCTAAGGGGGAATTTGTTTAGCTATCCGTTACCTTGATTTCCTCTCGCTTAGTTACAGGCAGATAGTCATGAAACAACGGGGGACGTAATAAGATAGGATATAATTTGATTAGTTCTATTGGTATATATATGAAACGTGTGCTTATCATGCCTATGCTGGGTTTATTTCATTTTTATCATACGACAGATTATGAAAAAATTGCGTATCCCCCCACCGGGGACGAATATAACCCGCTTGGAATAATCCTACTTATATCAATAGGATGATTAATCCGTTTAAGAATCCCCCGTGATTCATCGGTGGGTTCTCGTCGCTCAGGCAAGGCTAACCTTCAGGAATGAACTTAACAACGTAATTCACAATTAGGGAAATGGTTGGACCGGAGAATATCATATACGTTTACCTCACTAGTGGCAGTAACCGCGACATCGGTCGTGTGCTTCCGTAGCAACTTTGCTGATCTATCCATATACAAAAAGTACTACCGACAACAAGCATGTTTTGACCTGTTGTTTTGGTTAATCAATGTAGAAATGTTCAGCTTGCTGCTGAAAACAGTGACAGTAATGCACACATTTAGACAATCTATGTAATAGAAATCTTTTATAAAGTTATTACTCCTCATGATAATGTCCCATTCGGCTTAAGGAGACAGCGTTTCCTCAGTCGAGGAAGACGGTGCATTGCAGTAGATGGAGGTCATTCACTTGTTCGTTTTCCATTATTTTGATGTCTGAGGTTAAAAGATTTGCTGACAATTTATCTATCCATCAAATTTAATCGGAAGTCTTTATGGATCACTATTTCATTGCTAAAGAAAGCTGAAAACCTACATGGAACACTGTTTTTTGTCTGTCTCGAAATCTCATCCCAATGTGCCTTTATCGGATCCTCTAGTAATAGCGCAAATAAACAGCTTTTTACTTGCGGCGCAATTCATCACTTGTGTCGGATAACACTTACGCACTGGCAAAAAGATTTAATACAATGTTCAGATTAACCATGTTCAACCAAACACTCTGTCATTAGAACCATCGTTACGTTTGTCCCAGAGACCATCTTTTTGTCAAAAACCTTCCTGTCACTGCAAGACGATTATTTTTTATTCAGGTAAACTGAGAACTTACTAGAAGTAAGTCTACTTGTTTCACCTGTGACAATGGACGATGATATTCTCAAAATATAGATAGAAACATAACGACAAAATGTAAGGTCTGGCACCAGACATTATCCATGTTACTCTACAAATACTGGAACATTATCTAGAACTTAACCCACCTCTTCTGGAATTCACGTAGAATACTGGTAGTTAACGTGTCTCTGTCTCGGGGTTCGTCCTAAATACTACTTAGTCTGCTCAAGACAAAGCCTCACAAACAGCACTTTTGGACCATAGTTAAGACATGGTAGGGTTTGATCTGCTCCCGTGCTAACTGGAAAGCAACTAAACGATTACAGTTGGTTTAATTATTTCTGTCAACTAAGGAGCAGCAGATTAAAACAGTAAGGTAGTCAGCTATTACCTGTCGCAAAGAGACTGCAAGTTGACCTGGTTTGACGGCATACGTGCTTCCACGACCCAAGGGACTAGACAAGTTGACTTATTTCAAGCCAAACATACAGTCCCGTCTAGTAGGTCCACGAACACAAGTCTTGCCAAGTGGTCTCCTGGTCCTCCAGTTTGGGGTCTACGTGAGCTGGCAACTCCATCAGAAAAATGACTCGGTGAACAACGGACCCAAGGAGGTGGGCTTCCACTCAGTCACTGCCCGCTTCCCTGAAGACAGGTACCTGTTAGAACTAAAGGCTTTGGTTGACACCCTCAGTTGTTCTCCAGATTAGCGTCTGGTAACTCTAGCAGCACCCTCTCCCACAAACTTTTATGAAATGCGCAAGAACAATAAATTACATATTGCAAAGGTCGTGAAGCAGAATCACCAGGACTGCTTTCCTCGTTAATTTCAGCGGTATGGATAGCGATAAATGTCTCTCCTCAGAGTTCCCAATCTGGGTTAATGCCCTAAACCCTTGTGTGTGAGGCTTTTGGGTCAACGACGCTGGTTACTTTTCTCCTAGAGAAACCACCTCTACGGTGCTGATAGCCTCAGATTTACGATTGCCCAAAATCTTCTGGCTCCATTTCTGCAGGGAACCTTACTAATTCCTTTTTTCCGGAGCTAGCAACTCTGGTTCCCGAGGCACAAATACAGTTGGACGGTAAATTCTGAATAGTAATAAGGCCTTCATGGTAGATTCTACTGTCTCTGATTATTTCTTGTATCATTTAATCAGTTGCTGATGCAACGCGACGAAAAGACACTCAAAGGAATTCAAACTACTCAGATCATTCCAAAGTCAATCAAGGCCATACTATCATTTTTATTAGTACCAACAGGTACATTGGAATTTAGGCTGTTTTATTCTGTTGTCCACTCTTTAGACACAGACGCAGCAAAACCAATTCAGGTTAAGAAGAAACGAGAGCACGACCTGTTTGACGATCAATTCAAACTTGTCCTTCCTGACCGATCCTAATGGCACTATCTCAGGGGATCATTGTTGTTCGCCTCAATAAATTGGACCCGATTTTTATCTTTAGCTCTCTTTGCTATCGTGTTGGAGATTTACTGAGCAAAGCTTGTAACCGGGCTGGGTCGCTGAACCCATCTGTACCCGAATGATGAATTTCGATTCAAAACCAACAAGAGGGACTAATAGGCCGTTTCAGAATACAGTGAGTTTGCTAGAATCTGTGCTTTGATCAGGCTGATGCTTTATCAGCTTGAGACACTAAGACGGTGCTAAGAGCATGGTAAAGCAATAGCTAGATGAAATAATGAAACAGACGATCAGATAGTCACGACAAATGTTGAATCAGTTAACAACTTTTTGAATTAATGACCCAAATAACGATTTTTAACTAAAAGAAATGTTCACTCAGGTCATATCGTGGTCAATTGTGACTTACTGGGCTTCATTCTCATTGCAAGCATAACCACGTGAAAACAAAGACAACGGATGAGAATGACAGTCCTCGGTGGGCACGAACGCAAGTAATTTTCAGACGATGTGAACCGGAATGTGCCCCTCCTTGAGCAGTGAAATACCGGAACTGTGGAAGCAGAAAAAAAGATGCTGAGCATTCAGTTGCCTGGTTATCATAACAGTGTGTAGTTTTATCACGCATCCCGCCGACGGAAGCACGAACGACTACAGCGACGAGGAGCACTACAAACGATATGCGCACACTCTCTGCAATGACAAAACAAAATATGGCTGAATGTTGAAATTTTTGGATGTGTATTCAAATAGCGCAATGAACTCACGAAACCGTTGATTGTTCGTACCCCGATTTCAAATCTCCGTTTAGATATGACTGCTAGCTATCAATCATCTCCTAATTGAGGCAGCCATTTGGTCATTTCCACAGATGTTTCGTGGTGATTTCACTATTCACTTGGTGTTACAAATTATTCAATTTTGTATATTTGAATCGGCATACATTCACACAGAGATTGCGCATTCTATTCTTGATCGAACAGCAGACTCGTAGTAAGTAGTGAAGTGCCATCCGCGTGTCTTTATTCATGGTACTGTTTCTTGTTAGCACTGGAATGCCGCCCGAGAATATACACATAATCTAAATGGTGCCATGCATTATTAGAAGCACTGGCTTATTTTGACCTGTTGGTTGATTGAAAATGACTATATAAAAGCCTTGAGGATTTGGCCTGATGAGGATCATGGGAAACAAGAACTGCTGCTAATACAACCAGTGCTGACTGTGCACGGATGAGAACGTCTCAGATCCATGGACATTCGCCCAACAACGTAACAGACGAGATTTGTGACCGCAGTATCGTTCACTCAAAGTACTCAATAGGTTATAGAACTTTAGCAAACTGTTTTAAATTTGGTCAACTTTATTTAGTTATTTTTCACAAAATCCAACCACATGATCACCCCGAGATGTACAAAAATATCTCTTACAATCATGGTTCACTTCCTACAGGATTTGTTATATTCCTCACGTGTTTTGTTCTTTGCGTGCAAGTAGGCTTGGTAAAATAAAGGTTGGTTTTCAGCTCTTAGGTGAAGAAAATAAATTATAGGGATGGATTTCAAAATTTTGTCATGGTGATTAGGTTTATAAGCTCACTGTCCCCGTCCTTTCAGATGTTCATGCGTCGTCTATTGGTCTGTCAGCTCTAAAGTGACGTAACTACTGGCAGAATGGACCGCAGATTCGCTCACCTTCTGAAGAAATGTTTTGCTGACATAGCAGTTCTTTTTAAATAGCACAAGCTTTTGAAATTCGGTCAGACGTTTCTACTCCTGTGGTCAATATGTCTGCACAATAGTCAAAAGATTTCAGTCAACTTCCTCAACAGTCGTAATTTCCCGCCTTACAATGGATGTAGGGATTCCACTTTTTCGTCATCTGGGGTTCACCGTGTAAAACTTCATAACGACTTAGCAGAGTTCCACAAACTTCCAATGGCATAAAAACTTATCACCTCTAAGTAGTAAGCACTGTGCTTACACTCGTTAGCGCATATGGTCAAATCACTTCGACATTCTAAACACAGACACACAAATGCCTTAAAACACCCGAGTATGTGTAATCTTCGGATATGCCAACTGAGAAAAACATTTCAGTTTAACAAGTGGAAATTTACCAGTTTTACTGAAAGTAACCGTTAAATACGCCGGCGATTGATTCCATTTATCGTTGATTTATCGGGTCCCGGGAAATGCTGGTAGCTCTCTGCTGGATCATTTGTTTTCCAATGCATTCGGTGGATTTTTCACCATAGATATGCACGCATTGTTATGGTAATTAGGGTTAGAAATGTTTATGGGTAGACTATGACCCCCATCTCAGCCGATGGTTTTTTTGTTTGGCTACCACTGGGTACAAACCAAATTGGCGAGCACTTGGTCGTAGTTACTGTTGTCTAATCAGAATATTTTTGCCTGTCAATTTTCATTGTATCCTTGACTCGTGTTTGGCCTCTATTTTAAAACTAGTGAAACATGTCTGTATTTGTGCAGTCACAATATACCCAAGTCTAAAACTGTTATATTGGACGTCTTGAGGGTGTAACTTATTCCCTTTTGGATTTCTCCCCATTGTTTGGACAACCCCTTTGCGATTCGAAATCTCACCATGCCTCAGTAATCAATCAAGGAACCGGTACTGTCTTCCAGTCACTGTGGAGACCATTCGTCAGGTGACGGAAACCACGTACAATCTAACCCAATTGCTATTTCTTTTTTCGCAAAATTTTCTTATGCTTTTCAACTCTGCCTGATAATATTTACCCCGAATTTGCCGCTTTATGTACTGCAAAAAGAACAAAATGACCCGGGAAAATTTCTCATTTTTAAACTAAAATTTCATTACAAGTGTTAAGAAGTGTCTTTCCCAAGCCATGTCACTTGAACTTTCCTAGAATTCAAATAAGATATGGTTCAGTTGGATTGCGTAGAATCCAAAACGTTTCTCCTTTCATCCTTCCAGTCAATCATTTGAGGAAACCCAACTGCTCGACAGTTTGTTTGTGGCTGTTAAACATAATAGGTTTCGAAATCCGCTAGTTAAGAAATGATTAAGCCCGGTTCCAGTCTATTAGTCCATTAATAGAGCTTTTGGGGACTTGCTCTCAAATATTTCATTATTTTTTCAACCGAGCTGGCTACTAAAGCATGCCGAATGTTGTTCGGAGTATTCGCTTAATCCTGAATCAACCAACGCTTGTCGAATCGCGACGACTATAAAGCCTAAGTACTTTCTACTGGCCTTAACCGGAACAGAATACCAGGCACGAATGGAGTTCGGGGATAATCAGTCAAATGAAAAAATCGTCTAATCAGATGGTCTGTCAAAACAGTAAGACTGGAAATCTCAGAAACGTCATTGCATGTAAATCTTTTTTCATCCCAGTCTCACCCTATTCTTGTTCATTCCAGCCAGTCTATGCGGCAGTTTTATCAAAAACGGGTTTTTAATTTGTCTACGCGAAAATATTCTCTCAAATGAATTTCACATCATAGTCAATCATAACTATGGTTTTGATGCAAAATAAACCTATACACTAATTGCATTGCGTCCTAAGTGAGACAACACACTGGCCATGAGATAAGCTATTCCATTTAACTGATAACTTGGAGATGGTGTTCCCTCTGGACAAAGTTGTGCTTTGATATTATGGTAATATCTATGGAATTCTAATTTCTCATTTACTTCTGTTCGATAGATATGCATTTATAAATGTTGTTTGCTTGGTTTAGTTACGCTTGCACTTATTTGTTTATTTGCCCAAAAGATCCCTGCATTTTCATCAGCTATTTACTACAAACTCTCACTGGAAGTTGGAAAATAAAGAACTCTTTATGGAGCTCAGCCTGGATAAGCACCCGATTCGTGAAAATTCAGGCCAAGTAAAGCATAAATATTTGTATTTGTATCGGTCAGTGCATAGATGAGTAAATAATGATTCTCTAAAGCACAAGGCCGTTTTTGCGGTTGTTGCCGTATATCAAACATGCCTCGCCGGGAACTATCGAGTCAAACGATCTTCTTACTGCGTCACTGCGATTAGTTTGCCATCGGAATCTCATTTTGGTAACAGGGGTGACAACTGAATGAAACTGTACCGTCTTGCTCATCCAGCTCAGTCATTCGTTATGGTGACATTGACTAGCTCAAAGGAACAATCAGGTGTCACAGGTGCAATCCCCAAGCGGATCTTTGATCCCCTCATATTTCTGACACCTAAGTGTGTTTATGGTGACAGTATAGTAATATACTGCGTATGAGGATGGCATTTTAACAAAGAACTGTGTACAGAATGCTTATGGTGAAAGAAGCTGTTAACTCCCAACACAAATAACAAAAATGGTTAAAAATGATAAACCGACTTCACGATGACCAATAAAAATTTCAGTGAACATGATGGAACCGATTGCTCCATTTGATTATATTGCCTAACAGATTCATCCATCTCACAAGGGAATCTCGTGAACCACACCTCAGCTGTATAAATAAATCAATCGGAAGCTATTCGTTGCGTAAACTGTGTTACCTTTTAAATATCTTAATTTGGCCAGCTAGGAGTATAAAATGATCTAAACTTGGCACGAAGAGTAGCATACATCGAATAAATCGTTCAGCTGAAGTGTCAGGCACAAGCCCCAAACATATGAACCTGCTTCGTTTGATGTTTAATTTCCTAGTTCTAATGTGTCAAGGATATTTTTGCATTCGTGCCATCTCAGGCACTCATGATTTCTACCTGTCTGCTATCCAAAAAGCAATTATTTTGACAGTCCAACATCGACAGACGCACTGGCTCCAGTTTATACCACCTGATAATTGCTCTTGTATAACAGCAATCGAACTAAATTTCATTGATCACAAAATCAATGTGAATAGGGTCATTAATTGGCTAACATCAGAATTACTTCATTCATTAAATGCGAGTCGACGTATATAAGTAAACGGAATATGCTTTCGTTCATGCATCATTTTTACTTGATTTTAACTGACCGAAAGAGAATATATAGTCAGCTGTGGAAACGAGCATTAGTTGATTAGACTATGAACAATTGCATGTTCATACCCTTTGTCCTAATCCAAGATGAGAAAAAATGCACTCCAGTGAAAATCCTTGTTCCACAGTCACTCCAATCGCAATCGATTTTCATTGTCGAACTTTCGTTTACTAATCAACCTATCAGTCGCAATCAAATTGTGGCAACTTAGATGGTTAAGGATGCACCAAAACGGAATAAAGTTTTCCTCTTTTGGTCCATGAAAGATGCTTTTGGCAGATTCTAGAATTTGTTTTTCATCTTTCCTTTGACTTTTGAGGTTTCGTTGTGGCCAATTCAAGGTGCACAAGTTGGTGACTTCAGAGCATGGTACGTCTGAAAAACTTTGCATGAATAGATAAGTAACCAAATAGTTTTAACCGGCAAACAGCGCCCTAAGCGAAATGAGATGGCAATCAAAGCGTTAGTCTCCAGTTGCCGGAATCAGGCATCATGATATGTCGAAGTGAATAATGTGAGTTTGACTCCTTCAGCCGTCGATCACTTTCCACTTCTGCATCATTTTTATGATTTCAATTTATTCGTGAAATACAGTCGATTTATGACAAATACGGGTTAAAGTAAAAGAATATTGTCAATGTAAACCTTATTTTTGCATTATTGAGACAGTCCCGACGTACTTGGGTTCTCGGCAAATGTTTCACTTCTACAAGCAACTGTTTATTCTGCTTTGTCCACCTTACAATCCTCAGCTGGAAACTGTTTTATCTTATTTCAGCTTTGATTCACTTGTGAACGCAGTGATGCTTACGTAATCTGAGCTGTCGTTAGGTAGGCGCCCAAATGGACCAGTCGACCTTTGAGTTTAGGCCTCGTGGGCTTGCTTGAATTTCATCCACTGTCTTTCGGATTCCCACGTGGGGTAATTTAGTGCAACCTTACCAGTGTGATGTTGATCCAGTTCTATTATTGAAGGAACTAATTTCAATCAATGCAACTGTTTAAAACAAAACAAGGAAGAGACGTGTTTTGTAACTCACCCGATAATTCACAGTCGATTTTATCTCGCGGCCGCTATTTCCAGTTCTCACTAACTCTGGTGAGAAAAACAAGGTTGATCGGACAAAGAGGGTCGTTTATTATTCCCACCAAATAGGTAATGTTGGCTTTTCACGATCAACACCCAGTCATCGATTCTTCTGTCAGATAATCTGGTCTCTCGACATTCAATGACTTTCTCTTGCAACGTTTTTGCTCGGATTATCGATCGGCGTAATCAGTGCCAAGTTACGGCAGTGGTGTTCATCTCTACCGTGGGTCAATACCAGCTACCCATACATCCTTCTATTTTTAATGAAACAACTCTTGTCTTCTTCTAGGTTCACTAGTTGTTTTATTACTTTCTTGGTTCACTACCATTTTGTTTTTTTTTCGTTCGCTTCTTTTTGGTTGTTTGACTGTTTATCCCATCTTTCTTACTCGGTCTGGATATCTTGCACAACTTCTGGTTCTCCTCACTCTGGATGAATTCCATTTGTTGCTCTTGACAGTGAGTTTTCCATTCACAGAGTTCCGGAATTTCAGTCGTCTTTTTTCACGTCAAACAAGGCTTCCAGAGTGGACATTTGTTGCTGTTTTAGAAGCTTTGAATTTAATTGATCTGTGGGGATCACACCCATGTATTTATTGTCTTCTTGATTTGCCCGATGTTTGGAAACTGTTTTAGCTGCGGCAACTGAATTCACATTTTCACTGCTGCAGTTGTCGTTTATTAAATCACTAATTGCGTTTGGACAGTCAGCAGCAGCTAGCAGTACGAAATAATTTTTTAACTTCTGCTCTTGTTGCAATGATTCTCGGCAGTTGTGCCGCCAAAAAGTTATTTTTAACGTAGATAGACATTAAAGAAAGACCATAATGAATAAAATGGCTACATTTATTTTCCTTAGCTAGATTTCATGATAATTGAGAGAATACTTTTCCCGTCGTGCGCCGCTGATTATGTCTAGCTTACTTAACAAACTCGACGAATACAACTGCATGAATCATATGTTTGAGACCAAGTTATACACACGGTTATCCCACTTCTAAAGGCTGCACCGATTCAGATCAAGATGCATCCGTGTGACAATAAGAGCTGAAAAATTCTTTGATTACTTCAACGAAGTACCATTTCTCGACTTAAGCTTTCTCTAATTATCATCGGAATTCAGCTAACCACCTCCTCTCTCACGCAGGAAGGAAAATCTTTCCCAGTGAACTTATTCCAGCCTCCGACACAGTATTGCAATTGCACCCTTTTCATGACGATGAACCGATCAACCGAGTACGAATGGCACACAACATTTCTGGGCGTTCTTTCATTTTCTGTCCTTGCTCCTCGACAACTACTTCGGAATTTGTGTGAACCCAACCGGGAAACAAAACACAAATATACGAAAACAAACCAAGTCAGTAAATAAAACTAGGCATGTGATCGTTGGAGTGAAAACTTGTCCCTTGAAACTTTTCCGCCGTTGATCGAAAAGTCCACTAGTTTGGCTCCCCACCGGTAATCCTGTATTACTGACTGTTAAATTACTTCGTACTTGGTACTACCACGTGACTCTTTGCTTTTCCGATCAACTGCGAACTTTGTTTGCGTCAGATATATCTAACATATTAAAATGCTACTTATAGAAATGTACCGACCTCGTCCAGCATCGAGATCCCTAAATATTTGAATGCAACAAAAGCATCAAATACTGCTTATGAGAAAAATTTTGGAACTTTTCTGTGCCCATTCACAAATATAGCCATCAACTTTGCCTCGCTCTGAACAACCGGTCGCATTTTATCTTCCAGACGCACCTGAGAATCTGATCCCCTTCGACACGAAGATAAACGTCGATAGACTTATGCAAAAGAAGGCCACTGTCTCTCTCTCGTTCACCCAGTTACGCCTGTCATACACTCGATCACAAGCACAAATATACGCGTATATTGATGCAAACATACAGGAAGCTACAACATGAGAGCAGAGGCGGGCTTGCAAACACTCTCACTCACTGGCAGATGCACAGCGGCAAAAGCTGCAAAATTTCCTGCTTAGGCGACATCTTTTTGCCGCTGGTCAGTATCCGGGATCTGATTCAAAGGATGTCGCACATGTTCGTGATTAATTGCTGTTTTGCCAACCAATGACACTAGCCCCATCCTTCGAGAGCGAAAGCGCGGATTGCCAGGCAAAAGCCAAACGAATTCATCTCTTCAGCGTGATAAACCGATTCTGCGTGTGTGTACCCGCGCGTGTATCTGTGGGTTCATGCGTGGTAAGTAGGGTTCAAACAGCTTTTATCCTCTATGTTCTCAGCAAGACTTTGGACTTGGAAAGTAAACCGAATAGGTCGTAGATTGATCTGAACAGATAATAGTCGCCAGTGTATGTTATGGATTGGGTCTAACGAAATTAGTATCATAGGAATTCTTGATGAATTCTGACTTTCATACTGCACCACGTAGGATGAACTGTTTTTATTTTACTTAAATCTACTGTAAAATATTATTTTCTCTTCATCCTTTTATAAACTATGTTGCTATGTTGTTTGATTTTGCAAATGTCAAATAAACATTTTGGTTAACAAATATGGTACATAAAATCTCCTACTTGAAGTAACCATAAAGGAAAGAAAATATATGATCGGGAGGCATTTTCATCTTTAAGCAAGTAAACAAGATGGACAGGAATTTGGTGCAATTTTCACCATTCGCGGCTTCGAGACGTTGCCCCAGCGCCCTCTTTCCCCGCACACTTGCAATATCGTGAGCTGTGAAAGCTACAGGAGACGTCCACTTGGATAACATTGAAGTGAGTGAATTCCACGGTGACTGACAGAGAATAACCCATCTGGTCGTCCTCATTCATGTCTCACTATTCCATGTAGGAAACCCGGCCGAGGATGGCCATTTTCGAATTTTCTGTTCGTCATGTTCTGCAGGTAACAATTTGCCCTAAAACCGTGTGTTGTTTTGAGGTTTGTGTGAAACGATCTTTTTGTCCCATTACAAAAGCCTTATTCTTCGCTGACTATCTAGGGCAGAAGGACATCTATATCGAGTATTGCGCATTATCCATTGCTCTGCATGTGAATCACCATTATAATGGTCACACAAATCATAATGCAAACTGTTTACCGAGTCTTCTTCAGTTTGTCTTTTACTGTGTAGACCGATTTAAATCCGGCATTCAACAGACAAATTTAATGTATACCCGTCTACAGGCTGAGTAGGTCAGATGGCCAAACAAAGCATGCTGTCCACGGGCTGGATTGACCATTAGAACAATAAAAATCCCTCGAATCAATCTAGTTTGGATTAAAACGCTGATGAATACACAAGCCAAATGGACACAGCCACTGTTCAGGATATTGCTTGAGTCAGACTGCATTCAACTTCTTCCAGCATATTCTCAAATACTTTGCATAAACAAATGTCTTCAACGAAAAGAAAAAAATTAATTCGAGACGCTGGTTACAAACGCTGGCACAATGCCAGCGTTTGTAACGCCGCAAAAAGCACGCAGACACGGCCCAGCATTGACGCGGCATGATTAAAAAAAAGAGAAACTGAACCCAGTCTCTCGCATTGAACTGGATATTCAACAAAGATTGGAGACACCAGATGATCACATCGTAAGCCGAAAGTTTCATTCTCTGGTTGAAACCTCCGCCTTACTATTAAAGCTTGCATTGTACCTTGGATCCCCACAAAGAGCTAATCTGTCATAAGAATGAAGCAGTGAAATCCAGAACCCAGTAAATAGTCAAAATCAGAGCCGTTTTGGTTTTATATTACCTGATGCGGTTTAGCATATGCAAGACAACCTGTTCAAAGCACAACTGCTTGTCTCGGATTCGCATCTCCCAGTCCGTAGTGAGTGATAGACCGCTATGATAAGAACTGGCAAAAAGGATGGCATACAACACTTTTGTGGCTTTTTACTGGTACCTTGGACTATAATGCCATCCGATGTAAAGTTTCTGTTGATTTTATAAAACCTCTTCGTTTACGGTTCGAGCATGATTAATTAGCCATGCGGATAACTACCAATATGGTTGCCAAGGCAGTTACACAATAATTTCATGAATTTTGGCGGTTATTCAGCCAACATTTTTCCTTTACAGTTAACGTAAGAATGAATTTGAATATTCTACTGTATTAGTTTCTGTCCGTACAAAATCTGACAATCTTGCCAGTGACTTCTTCATTAGGTGGGTTTATTAGCTACGACAATGAATTGTTTTCGCTCAAAAGTCAAACTTTTAGGTACAAAATCACTCATTTGTTGAGTTAGTTTAACAGGGTTGCGGTACTTTCCACTCCGCTTTCCTTGCCAATCAAAAACTACTTGAAATAAATCTGTTATCTTATCTCAAACGTGAACAAAGCTAAACTGACCTGTGTTTCCTGCTGCCCTAAAAGACCAAACTTGGGAGAAACGATCAGATGGCAATGCGGAAAACCTTGTTGGTAACTGAAAATAAAATTAATCCAGAAGTATTTTTACAGTAGCTAGATCTTTGCTGTTCTATTTCTCCCGGCATTTCAAATACAGTTCATCGGCAACCCTTGACGACAGGATTAAGAATGCACTTTTGTTACAGGTAAACAACGAACACAAAATTAGATACCTTACACGTGGGTTTGGGTCTACTGGGAAGCAATATTGAAATTGACAGCGTCTGAGTCAGCGATGAATACCGTATTCAGCGCTAAATATGTCAAGTCACTCCTGTCTCAGCAAGGTGCGCGAATTGGTTCATCTCATCTGGTCTATTATTTATCCACCGGTGACCTGGTTCTTCGCAGTAATGACTTAGTAAATTCTTTATTTTCGACAAAAGCCTTCGTCTGCTCGCACTGTCGCTGTAAATTTACGAGATCGATCCGCCATTGTGGACGTCCGGGGGTCCAATGGAAACATTACTCCAGTTTCTGGAATCAGTTACAGGTGGATAAAAGACCACAGGAAATCAATACCCACTTATTGTATTCAATTCACACAGCTGCTTCGGACGGGACACCTTGTTTGTTTCTTCTTTCACTTCCCATGTATCATTTGGGGGGAAATGCCTTGAGGTTAAAATTTGGCTCCCCAATGTGGAAAATGATAGTTCATGATCGGACACTGATTCAAACACTATATTGATGCTGACTGCTTCATTGTGGATGGTCAATTTCTTAAAGAACGGAATTCATAAGTCCCTAATGCGGATCTTTTTTAATTATTTTTAGTCTACCATCTCTGATGTCGTACGTTGGCTTAGTAGCTGTTTGTTATCGCACAACACTATGAAGCACCGTTTTTCCATTGAATATCGATTTGTCCTGGAGTAAATGGCAACTCCGTCTAAAGCTTTGATTTTCACTCAGTCATTTTCATTTATGCTGATCCCAAACGTCAATTTCCTTCGCCTGTGAAAGAATTTTATACAGTTTTCTAATCATTAGCCCTCATTATATCACCGGGATAAAACAAATCCCTCGTTGTTTCCTTTGAGACATAATTAGCGCTTCCCTGGGTTCCTAATTGTGTATCGGATTGAGTTAATTAGAATAACAGGCGTACCAACCTCAAAATTCCTATCACACTTGAAGTGGCGGAATAGGAGAAAGTCGGATGAGAAAATTGCTCAGACCACAGTTAGCGAACCGCGAGAACATCATTCATCGTTATCCGAGATCTGCGGTTGTTAACCCTTAAATTCATTTTCTTACGTTGAAGGTTCAACTATTTTAACATTTCGGTACACCAGAAAAGTTGTCAAGAGTGGACCTGCTCTATTGTGTGGTTCGTTGGTTAAAAATAAAATGGCAGTTTATCTTGAAGCTTAAACGTTAGAATTTGAAGATTCCGTAGACCATAGTTCTTAAATATTTACGTGCAAAACGGTTAAGTTTTCTAATTGCTCGTTAGTTAACTTGACCTTTTGTTTTCTGTGATGTGCAACGCTTTTAACTATCCGAAAATAGCCACCAAGAGACACTAGCGCGGTGTTCCGGGTGGGGTGAGCACCTTCACGACAGACTAAACCCGACCGCATGACGGAAGTGCATTTTACAAGGAAGTGTTTCTCAAAGGACATTCTGTTACTTATCGGCCTCTCCTTATTGATCTGCAGCTTTCGGCCTCGGGCTAGTTTTAACAACCACAACCAAAATTTGAATAAACATGCATTCTTTGACAAAACGTACTGCAAATGGGCACATCAATTCCGAGTTGTTTTTCTGTGACTTAACTGACGTGCATACGGTCAACAGACCTACTTTCACCGAGAAGATCCTCATTTATTCCAACACGAATTATGACTGTTTCAAACAGCTCGACGCTGCGAAGCGACGACCAGAAGTGGCTAAACGACGAAAAAGCCTGTTATGAAGCTCTGGTCGGGACCGAAACGATGAGTCTTTTTGAAGAAAATGGGTCTTCCTGGATAATGTTATCTACGTGGAGCAGGAATCACGAAAATTCACGAATATAAATTCTTACGCACTTCAGAGTAATAAAGTATTTCTTTTTGTGGAGGCCCATGTAAGGAACGAAATCACAATTTTGTACAGTGATCACAATACAGTAAAGCAGACATGAATGAAATCTGATGCGGAAAAGGCAAAACTATATGCAGCTTGTGAGATATCGAATGTTTTAGCAACCGCGATAGGTGGCTCATTTTCGGTTTTCTCGTTAGACTACCCCACACACGAGACAAGACCGTTTCAAAGTGAGAGTTGTATACAATACCGCTTGAGTTCAAAGTCTGCTTTTTCCTTTCTGGTCGATTAGTTAAATTTAGCTGATTTTTGACCACGTGAATGTCAAGATGTCAACAGATATGCATCGAAATCAGCAAAACAACCTGGAGTTTTAGAAATCAAGCATATAGTTGTGAACTAGATTGACTGGTAGTTTATTATACCACGCTGAATATCCAGCTGATCGGTTTCACGTGATCGCGATACGCCCAAATGAAAGAAGTTGTCCGTTGCATTCCCATAGTATTGGGTTCGGTTTTTTGTAAAAGGCTGTAATCTCGTGTGACGTGCTCTGTTTACAAGACAAACAACAAAAATAAATGATTTGTTCGCAGATTCCACCACAAAAGAATCTAACAATGCAAAATGCAGCGCACAACTAATAAAGTTCAACTGCTTATTGCAAACATTCATCAAGGTTCGCCGTAATTAAAGACTCCGATCCACCCAGAGGTCGAACACAACATGACAGTCGACTGGTTACTTTTCCGTAAGTGTTCACTTACAATAGTCACACAATTAAAAATTGCTAGTTATTTTGAATAGTTCGAGTTTATTTTGTAAGTTCTGCATTTTTTCAAATAAAAGTAAATATCCCTTTGAGGCTTAAGGCAATTTAGACGATTAGCCACCGTGTAGTTGGGTAGGTTTTAAGCTTTTGTAGATTGAAACTTGAGTTTAGGTGGAGCAAATCAATTTTTGGCCAAGGGAGCTTTCGGTTTGGTTTAGTTTTTACAATCACCAATCATGAACCAACTTGTTCGGATTTTGTTCGTTACCTCACTACGCCATCTAATTAAAAGAAAAAGAAGTACAGGAAATGGTGAAAAATCGACTATGTTGAAGGGGAAGGATCTCGATTGTAACAGGTCCACTGAGTGTGGCACTGATAAGCTTTCAGGAAAACGTTCGTCCGATCCGTTTAAGAACTTAGACAAAACTTCTACCCCGAGATGCTGAGATCTGATTGCGGCAGCTCCTTTAAAGCCAAAGGAACCCGGATTTCATTTTCTTAATGGGTGATCTCCATTATTTAGTAACTTCAAGTAGCTTCTGTCCAGAGTAGAATAAATGACTGAACTTATGCACATCAAGGACAGCAGACAATTATAACACTTACAAGTTGTTCAGTCTCATCATGTGCATGGTAGCTTACTTTGAATTCCATCGGCGACTGTGATTTTGGCGAAGAAGTGTGTTGTTATTGCGGCCCATTTTATGGTCGCTGAAAGTGATCTAGAAGCAATAAACGGGAACCTGAGGGAACGAAAAAGCATGTGACAATAGTAGTGAAAATAATAACAGCAGTAGTGATGATATCACCGGTGTTAGGTACTCAGTCACCAAGTTTTTGACTTTTCAGTTCATTCGTGTACATGCTTGTGCATAAATAGCCTAATCGCGACATCGAAAAATCGAGGAGAATTAAAACTTAACGTAATTTAGTACATCTGAGTGTTTTCTGTTTCAGCATTCGCACACAGACTATGAATGGCCAAACTGAGTTCTAGGGACAATCTCAAAGTAACCGAAACTTCTCATTGGTAACGCACACACACACACACTAGCTAGCTTGGGAGCATCCTTACATCCCAACAAATTGATGCACCATCCGACAAACCAGTGCTTGAACCAAAGGGACCCTGGTAGATTGGGATTGGCGAGACACGAATGAACAAATGGGACAAACGTAACTCAGAAAAGGTCTATTCTCATTTAGTAAGTTATACTTATATACAACCACATACATACAAGCATAGACCGAAAAACACCATTACATGTTGACAATAATGTGGACATGTGCAGTTAAATAAGCGTAGACATCAGTGGGACAGTCAAATAAACAGACAAAGGATAAGCTTGGCGGATGGAACACCTGTTCAGTGGTGATCACTTGCTGATCACAAAACGTCTGTTTTCTTCTAAGCTTTCACACGCATAAGTTCATTCAGATGAGGACCGAATTTAGCAGATTAATGTATAGATGAATGCATGAGATTGCATCAACAGGAGGAGAAAGGATGAATTTGCGGTGCTTCACACAGTCGTTAGTTTGCAGAAGTGAATGCTCGTACAGTCACAGAGTCACAAACACAGACTGGCAAACCAGAAAAGCACCGGCTCATGAACACGAGCACGCACATGGACAAACAAACGGACAACACGCGCAACAGCAGTAGCAGAATCGTATGCACCAACTTAGACGATCATCATCCTCATTATTCCACACTTCTGTCCTTCAGCTCGGACAGGAGACAATCCCCAGCCAACAGAACACGGTGTTTCAACAGATATTCACAGGCGCGAGCAAATACATCCGCACACATCGTTATAAAAAGAAGGGATTTCCCCTCTTCGATACTGTGGGCCCGGTCGAGATATCTATCCATCCCTGTCATGAAGGGTGGTTCAGATCGTAAGCTTTCTCCATTACATACCGAACTTAAATATCTAATATCTGATGCAGATTAACCGTGGGAAGTAGGTCTGTGTTTGGGTGTGTGTGTCGTAGTTTGTGGATCATTAACAAAATTCATGCAGTTCCGTCGTTTCATTCTTCACTGTCCCCATTTCGATCCCGAGCTTTGTGCAGAGTGAAGAAGCGTAGTTGTTTGCTTCACTGGTTGCTTTGTCTTGTGCTCTACATCCATCGCTCAGTCTCTGTTTTTCCACCTCGGGAAGGGGAAGAAAAGGGATTGTGGGTAGTGCGTTACCATGTGGTCATAGGGTCCGCCCTAGTTGTGTCCAGAAATGTAGTGCCGAGTTTCATGTCCATGTACTTGGCTTCCATCGTGTTGGAACCAAAAAATTGTGTTCGGTTGTCCCATCTGATGCGTAAAGGAGGACACGTGTTTGTGACATTAAATCGATCCTAGGTGATAAAAAAATTCACTATTCGACAACATATTATTGACTGCACGTCCATAGAGGAGAACAAGTATATTGGTTTACTTGCTGTTTACAATCCCAGATCTTGTTGCATGCTGCCAGCAAGATAAAAGGAAACAGCTGCCGATATTTGCTTTTTAACCTTTTCAAGAAACTTCCACTTATTCTAGTTTTGTAGTTCTTGCACCACACTGACCGGCCGAATTTAAGAGGTCAGCATCACGACGTTTCAACCTGAAAGTTGAGGATTCGAATCCCCGGAAGCCGATCGACTTCTTTAAAAGGGACTCCTTTCTCGGCCGCCCCCCTTCCTGAAATTGACTTTTATTGTCGTTTCGTTAATGAACTACAAAGACAAAGAATTTCGGTAAGAGTATCATTAGCAACAAACTAAAAGATAAAAGTAAAAAGTATTACGAGACCACTTAGCCAATTGGGCCGTTGTTTAGTTGAAGACTTTTTATCCAGCTAGTGGTGTTAATCTGCAGCTTTGTTTAACAGAACTGGAGTTGAGCTAGAACTTTTGTTCCACCAGCACATGTGCATCATGTGAGAAAACATCGATGGTGCTATCCGTTGCTCGATGCAGATGGATCCTCTCAAAAGCATAACTGTCTCACCTGACACAAAACGGTCTCATTGTACAAAACAACCGGATATTCTCCGTTCTTACTCCACCGGTCAGGACGCGTTATGTCTTCGACTGTTCTTTACCTAGCCCGAATTCCCGCCAATCTGAACCAGGTCCTGATTAACTTCCTGCACAGTCTGTCGTAACTCTAACTGTTTCATTTTCCTTTCTCCTCTTTTCTCACTCATTATTTTGATGAAGTGACGAATACTTTATTTTTTAGTGAAATGTGGATAATTGTGCATGCAAAAGTCCAAAGCAATACAATAGAGTACAATACAGTGTAATAAAATAATATCAATGTTCAAAGGCCAAATACGTTTAACGTAAATTCATCACTGTGACTAGATTTCCATAATGAAAGACTGTTCAGCTTTTTGTTTTAAAACATTAACTCCTTCAGAGCAACGAATAGTTAAAAATCTTAAGGTAGAAAGACCATGTTGAAGGAGAAATATTTCAAATTCAAGAAAGACACTGACTGTGGCACCGGCCACATGGCCTAAGTTTATAAACCATCTTGTTGTTAGATCTTGTGGACTCCGAAACAGAAAAATAACTCAACGTATATGCACACATCCATATAGTAACCGATTCGTCAGGCTGCAGCAATGGACTTTATAATCAATTGCTGCTTAACGCTGATCGAGACTTCCTCGTTGCACTTTATGCAAATACGCCGACTACATTTATCCACGAAATGTTTTTTGATATGCGCATATAATACATAAACATATATGCCTACGTAAGTAAATAGACATACGTATGCATCTGCAGTGAGGGTCGAAACTCAACTGTGCATTTCCTCAAACCATAAACTGCCAGAGAAATGCCTTTTATTCATCAGGAAGAGCTTTATATCTTTGACTTTCCGGGACTAAACAATAAACGTATTTGGACTTGTTGCTTTCAAACATTAAGTGGCCAGATTTGACCCCTCCACAAACATGTTTGCATTAGGCTTAATTAATCCATTTGCCACAGTGAAAAACATCAACAGCATACAAAATGAATGTCCACAAATTTCCGCTTCGGATGTTCCTGACATAACCTTGCTCGACTGTCTAGCAGAATACTAATGAAAAAGCTCTCCCAATATATTATTCCCAACTAGGACGGAAAAACAAGACGATCAAACAAAAATTTCAGAAAGCTTTCGAAAAATCTGGGCGGCTGTTACTTCTGTTTTTCTTTTTTGGAAGCTCCCGACTCAGTAGCTGTAAAAAACCATTAAATTTTTTGTCAGTGTTCCGCAGTCGCTGATTGATGATTTAATAGTTTGGCCAAAAAGACCCTTGTCTAGACTAGAAGTAAGTCGAAGAGTCACTGCATTGCCATAACCGACGATTACGATATAATACAAATAAGTGGAACTCGCAAGCTATCAGCACCGATCTATTTTGTGATTATTCTTTAAAAAACTATAAAATATCTTGAACAGAATAGTCAAATCAATTACTGACTACCAAGTTTAGGATTACGTATCGATGATAACCCATGAACATGAGACTCGCAGTCGCCAAGGTAACAATTTTGTGTGTAGAAATTGCTGTCATCCTACCATGTGTAAACGTGAAAAAATCCAATGTCACTTGGTTTAAACCTGATAGTTTTACTAAAATTATGTCAAATGAGGAGTAGTTTGATCCTTGTGATTTTGTCAAGAAACTGGACGTGTAGATGAAAATTATTGCATGCGGTAAGCAGCATCGATTTGCTCGAAAGTTTCGTAGTCAACCGACAATTTCTGACAACGAATAACATTGTCTACGGTGGTACGTTGCTGGAGAAAACTAAGGCTTACCAGGTAATGTGATTACGCTGTACCTGTATTTTTAACGTCTGTGCTAACACGATCGGGAATTGAATCCAGTTCCGTATAGACTGTAGTCTACTCCGAAGGTGTAGAAAAACATGAATACATGAGTTCATTCAAGCGCTGTTCTTTTATCGCATTTTTTCAACTCGAGGATAGAATGAAAAATTACATAGGTTGTTCTTGTTCTAATGAGTTTTGACTCCATGTCAGACAAGTTGATCTTTAATTTGAATTAAACCCATGACGAACATATCTGTGTTCTCAGATCGGCAGTAATAAAAGCTAAAAGCACCGAGCTAATTTTATTCCATAGAATCTGAATATAATTTGTCAATATGATGTAGGTAACTTCGTGTTTAACTCACTTTCACTTCAGATGACACAGGTTTACAGCAAATCCGTATATGCGTGGGAACGGTTGCTTTTTTTGTTTGCTTGAAGATGGATCGTGAGTAGAAGAGAAGGATAAGTGGCTTGAAACTTTGCGACCTTCGGGGAATTTTCGCAAAATATAAAAGCAGTAACTTTCAAATTGTGATTTAACAAAACTTCAGGTAGACACTGCAAGTAATCCTCCGTTTTCCGAACATACGTGGGTCATTCTAGTATTCCTCGTGATAAACCTAACATGGTTACCAGTGGGTGAATTAGTGTTTCCCCTAATCAAAGTAAATCTGCCACTATGCTCCTATGTCAGACCCTTTAATCAAACTCTTTGGTTATGGTTCCCAGTCCTCTATCAGAAATCGAGGCCATCAGGGAGATGGGCTTTTTTAAGACTGATGGATCAGACGGGCTATCACTGTCGTTTGTCGAAGATGGAGATGAATGTTTTCCATTGGAATTAACAAACGTCTTAGGTTTGGTCCAGGAAAGACAGTCAACACCTAGGGGCTGGTGTGGGTCTGTTACTGTGGTGACACAAGAGATGTGAGGTATCCTGTTGTAAAATTCGAAGGGAATTAGTCTTATAACTATTGTATTCAAAATACTTTTGGGCATCATTCATCACCGATTGTTGCAAGCAGCTGGCTCTTGAAAAGCAAGTTGATTTCTACTCCGGGCGGGTTGCATCGCTCACGTTTTCCCCATATATAAGGAGCCGGAATGGGCACGCTTCCCGCGAATCCATGACTTTTGTCTTTCTTGACCTTAAATTGTGAAACGACTCACTCACCCTCCCTCAAATACTGGCATGCGAGGAAAATTTATTTTTCCAAATTTTGTGGGCAAGCAGCCGCGCCTACAGAAATTTTTACGGTCGATGTAGATAGGTCTTTTATTAGAGCAGTTAAGCCTCACCAAGTAGTCGTACTTCGGATGAGCTGACATCCCGTGCTCATGGGTCTCGACTGATGTTTGTGAATATCAGACATGAATGATGTCCGTGTGACTTCCGAGTGTTGTCCAAATGACGAGTTTTTAAGGCAGTGACGAGAATGCTGCTGCTTTACCTCTCAGAAATATGGCCTTTAGTGACAAATATATTAAAAATTCTATCATCTGAACACCGATTTCTTCATAGCATTGATTGAGCATGGTGGCGAAATTGTATCAGCAATACTGAGATTAGGCTTAAAATCTTGGGCACAAAGCCCAGTCGATTGAACAGGCACGGGACTAAATGACAGATGTTTGGAACACGTGTTACGCGCGTCCGCTTACCGATTCCTTTGGTATATGCTGTTCTTCGATGCCGCTAATGGCCGGAGGGTTGCTCATGGTAGTCAGTTTATGATCCAAAAGAGGGGTATGTAAACTACAACCTTTGAACTGTCCCGATTGGGTAGAATCAGACCCACGAGATCCCCCAGCAAGATGGTTGAACGATATGGCTCAAGGGGCACTAAATGGCGTTTTTGTATTCGAAATTTTTTCGGCTTTCTTTTGTTCTTCAGACCATGCCATTCTGGCGCAAGGCTGATAACTGTGCAAAATGAGCCTAACCTATACTTGTTAATGGTGAAACAGAACTATTGATAAACCGTTTGTTTGGGTTGCTTATTAGGTTGGTCAGTTCCAAAATTTCTTTCATTGTGTTTAAACCCCAAATGTGTCTCTCTAAGCAGAGAGAAAATTCAAAAGATGAAGGTCGTCTTCAAGTTTCCCACTGATGAATAAAATACACTATCTACTCCCTTGGAATTCAAAATCCGCAGTTTTCTATTTATTTCAATGTAAGTAATGCGCAATAGAGGCAATAAAAAGTCAGTTTTTAATGGAAACTGATAGAACAACATAAATTTCAGCCTTTTGGTCCTTTCACGTTGCTTCTGACTATTACCCACTTATCCAAATGTTCATCGATCTCTGATCGTTGTGTAATTTATGCATCCGCTTGAAACACAAAATAGACGGAATATATGCCTTTTGATCTCAAATCGGTGTTGCCTTCGTTGGTATGAAAATAAAATTTTCAGTACACCAAATTACTCACAGACGTATATGCCAAACACGCGTTAGAAAACCTAAATTTGTTTCTTTTTACTATGAGTCCAGTCTATTTCATTTCCCAGTTCATCTTATCACCCATTTTCCCCAGAAATCCACTACGAGGCAAAACTTTACCACACACACACACACACATACAAACATATGAGATTCCGAGTCAACTTTAGTGAAGCTAGAGTACGACTTGCAAATTTCTGTTGCTGCCACCTATAAGCTTTAAGTGCCCTGGGGAATGTACTCCACCATGTGTTAACTGAGACGAAACAGTTATTTTGCTTGAGTAATTAACTCGAAGAACACTCGAGAAATTGCAGCCCGTTCTCAAATAAATCTGTGCGAGAAAGAATTGCTCGGACACATGAAAAGGATGTTTGAGTCAGCTCGACTAATCCCACGTACAAAGAAAGTACAGACGATATGACAAATCACGTATCGTATCGTATTTTATTGAACTTTTGCTTACATAGGTGTCCGAGTTTCAGTCAAAAAAGGATGTGTTCGCCACCTCATCAGATCACAGAGGTGGGAAAAAGCGCAGGAAACAATAACCATTTGAAATTCACCAACAACTGTGTAGATAATTAGTCATTATCTGTTCTCAATCGATGAGACTTCGGGCTAGGCAGAGAACGGTTGAGTTCCTATTGATATCTGTGACAGCGGGTATGAGGCGCAAGTTAGAATCTGTCCTGGTATGAGGACGGCATTTAGAGGGGTCACTGTGTAAGGGATGCGATGGATCCAAAAGAATTTTGTGCAAATTCTTCGCACGTGGATAGATGTGCGTCACACAGTTTAGTGCAGAGTTCTTTCAGGTGTAAGTAACATGCATCCCTGATAATTGACAAACCACGATGATAGGTTTTGGAGTCTTTCCTTAATAAACCAGTAAAAGTGTCAGGGGAACAATAGAGGAAAAATGGGGAGACACCGCTGAACAAATAAGGAAATTGGTTTTTAAACCTGGTAATTCCTGTCTTTTGCGCAAACTGATAGTCTTCTAGAACCCCTTACACAGTTGGAAATGTGAGAGGACCATCTTAAGGTTTTACTCATGGTAATTACTAAGTACTTGAAGGAATCTACCCTAGTGAGTGGTTCATTGCTGTCGAAAGAAGAGTCAGTCGGGTAAGCAGACCGAGAAACGATAACCAAACATTCGACACTTTAGTGAATTAAGATTTAAGGCAGGGTGAAGAGAAAAATTGGGAATGAGAGATAATTTGCTGGAAAAATTCAGCAAATCTTAAGTTCCGGATACGGACAGATAGAAAACATCGTCATCTGCATGTTTGAATAATTGACCGGGGGAACTAAAATGTAAGTTGCCGATGTATGCTGAGAACAAATAGGAAGAAAGGACAGCCCCTTGAGGGGATCCAGAATGGTTCACCAACGAGGTAGGTTTGGTTTTTCCCACTCCTGTGCACTGAGTTCTGTTGATAAAGTAGTCTGGCAGTCATGCCAAGCGGAACTGTTCTGATTTACGAAGAATTATAGACCACGAAACTGAATCGAATGCAGAGGAAAAATCTAGATAAACATTGGACAGATTTGGCGGATGCATTCAAGTATTTGTTGATGGTATGAATCAGGGAAGTCACAACTTTCAAAGTGGACCTATTCCGTTTGCACATAAACTGAAGGGGGACAAAAACGTTTGGCTGGTATACTTCTACAGTCCGGAATGGAATGTCTACATAAGAAGGAATCAAGGAAGGAATTAAGTGCACCAATGAGTGATGCTGCACCATGCTTCAGGAGAAGTGGAGACACCACTGGGACCTATACCTGTAGTTATTTTAGTCCAGCGAAGGGGTTTGAACACTTCGTCCTTAGAAAAGGATTTCGCATCACCGCATTAATTTGAGAACCAAGAAACAGCATTACGTGGGTAAGTAAACGCTTGGTTGATACTTTGTACATCTCCAATACGGCTTATTGGTTTCTTTTTCTTCCCATATAAAAGCCAAATTGCTCAACAGAGGCGTCTACTTTTGAAGCTGGTTAGAAGTTGGCTTGCGCACGCCAAGTCACCTCGGTTTACTTACTTTGTTATTGAAGATGACAGGAATCTGACTTCCTGGGAATCCCGTAATTTATAGAATAGTAATTTCTGTTTCCTTAGGGCCATTAATGTGAGTGAAGAAACAATATGGCCGTTACAGAGGAAAATTGTTTCCAGGAGACAGAAATATCAAAAACTAGATTGAGTGTATCTACAAAATGGTTGACAGTACTATTTAGAAGTCCAAAGGAAAACCATGAATTTGAATGAAAAAGAGATCTTTGAAGAATAGCGCTTTCGTTAGAAAAATTAGGCCATCGAATTTTGATTTGGTTAGGCTCTTTGGAAGGTTAGAATGCTGTCCAGGGATAAACTATGCTTCTGAAAAGTAACAGATAACGATCACTGGAGCACGTATTTCAAGACAAGACAATTTGGAATTGTTGGTAAATGTCTTAGTTAGGATGGGATTACTGCTGATTGGGGAGAATGATAGATCAGTCCAATCAAACATGGCAAGAGCGAGTGTCGAGGGGTGATTAAAATCACCTACGATAATGTATGGATTATTATCCAGCAACGGGCGCAGGAAAGGCAGAAAAGAATCGAAAAAAGATGAAATATCAGTTTGTGTGCAACAAAGAGGCTACGCACCTCTTCGCTATAATTGTGCTCTTGTGCCGAGAAAACTTAGGATGACACTGAATAGCCGCACAGTCAACACCAGAAAATGAATATGAAGAAATTAGTTCACACCTGATTGACCAGCAAGACATTATGCATGTGACCATACTACCCTCGGTTTTCTTAGCACTTCATTGTCTATCCACTCGGTATAAATCAAAACTTGGATGGATATTTGGGCATCCGCAACGTATTACAGAGCATACGATTCCACAATGCATTTTAGAATTTTTTTCAAAGCCACTCGATGTTACCCTTTGGCTGATTTGATGATATCTTTAACTCACGAGTCCGAGAAACACCTTTTTTTCTTTTTATTATTAATTTACCTTTTCTGTATCATTCGAAAGACAGGTAACAAATTTTTGGAAAGATCGCAGTTTTCGGGGGGGTTAGCAAGAACAAAAGTTGACTGAAGAAGTCAGGAGTCAAACCGGCGACCAATTGTTTGGGATTCATGTTAACGACCACTCGATCACCAACGGTCGACTTTAATGAAGATGCATGATAGCACCCATAATGTAAATCGTGACTCCAGGATTCATTAGCATATATGGGCTAGCCAACTCACGAGTAAGTTATCAGATGGTTGCAAATATTTCTGGTATATCCTCAGAAATTATTGGAAATTCTGAAATAGTTAGAAAATGTGTACTTGTACAGTACCGGATACACGCTCCCCCAAATTGAATTCGACCTCCGTTCTGCTTGAGTAATGTCTTCTCATGCGAAGGTCTCCGATTCCAATCCGTATGGCTGGCACAACTTTTGGAATTGAAAGTTACGGTTACTTTTTTCGGTTTGTCGAAAACTCAGGAGCAAATAGTTTCAGTTTGGAAAGTGAATGAATTCTTATCTCAAATAATAAAACAATTTTGGTATTTTTTCGCAAAAGGCAACAGGAACGTTTGCCAAGAAAATCACCTACCGAAAACCAAAGTTGAAATAATCAACATTTGTTAATTTATTTCCGAAGAATTTTCTTAAATCAGCGCAAGTCTACAAATGAAATTCCTAGGGATTTAAGTTAGCGTCCAGTTCACCATAATATATGATCACGTTCGAAGGTTTCATCGACAATTACAAGTGGTCAATCTGACCCTCTACTATTGTTGATTGGTATGGACTGGCTGGTCTTTCGATGTTCGTTTTGATAAAATCCCAGCCTAATCCTGTCAGTCATTTGCATCCTATCTGGCACAATATTCTCCATACGAACGAAGGCGTCATCCGGAGATTTTTGCACCCAGTCGGACGGCGAAAACATTTTTCCCTAATTTTTTACCTAACTGGTACAATTTAGAGTTTGGTGTTGGTACTCCAATCTGTTGCTCTGCAAAGCAGTGGGGTTCAGTTTACAGATGACCTCCATACGACAAAATACAGTTCATTACAAAAAATAAAAATGATTGGATGTGTTAATGTGAATGGTAGAAGATCTATATGAGAACGCATTTTTCATTCCCTGTCACGTGATTCGTTTATTCTTCTTTCCAAATGAAGTCCATTTGTATTACATCTGATGCTCCGGGAAAATTTGTTGCTGTCAGTTGAAGCACCTCTATGCCCCATGTGGAGAACAAAAATAGGAATAAGATCTACACCTCGTCAGGAAGTCTCGAAATTTGGCAAACGCTAGCGTTCCACAAAATGAGACCTGAGCGACCACTTATTGGTTTTTGAAAAGCGCATCTTCCCCAACGGCTATTTGACTGATAAGAGTTTGTTCAATTACTGGCCTACAAAGCTTGTCTGAATTGTTTCAAATCTGCCATCTGTCGGCTCTTTCCAACGCAAGTCTCATATCTGAACACATGAATTCCGGTGCAGTGTGTTCTGACAAAATGAAACTTGAATTTTGAAAATCCTATTCAGAAAGATTCCACTCCGATTGCCGTAAATGTCTACTCCAAAGAGCACATCGGCTGATTTCTCGTTGGAAAAAGACTAGTTTTGGGTTCTGTTGACCCACTTTTTCCTTTGTTAAAGCAGCATGAAATGTTCAATCCGTTTATATAAAAGCCTATTTGTGCGTGCTTACATGTCCATGTATATATATGTGTGTGTGCTGGTTTTTTCTCGTTAAAAAATCATTGGAAGTCCCAACACCACGTTGACAGCAAAATCAACATCAACCACAAAGGAAAATAACAATGACTAGTCTCCCCGGGGCATGCGCATTGTTATTTTGGAGTCCTTGAACATGGGAGACGGAACAGCAAAATAAAACAATGCAAAATCCGTGGAAATTGAACATTTTGTCATTATTTGCCGGAGTAAAATAGAGTGAACACTAATATGAATAGAAGGTTTGACCTGAAAATGCCAAGGCAACAAAAACTAAACCCATAATTATGTTCAAAGCACACATTCGCATGCACTCATACCTGAACGAAAGCATAAAAAGCGTCCATGTACGCGTACGTGCATATCGCGTGCACATGTTTAAATAGATACACATTCACTTGTACGCGTGGATTCACGCATAAATGAGCATACTTCTGTTCACATACATACATACATATATATACGCATACATACATACATGCATACATACATGCATACATAAGTACAAACAGGGGCGTGGCTATCCGCCTCTTGGTTCAGTTGGCGATTATGAATGGGGAATGATCATCAAATCGGATATTAGTTGTAAAGAAATGCCACGAAAATGCGTTTGTATTGTGGCTTGGACAATGCGATCTGCAACGAAATAAGCCTATTGCCTGCTGTCCGGTTTCATCTGAGCTAGATATTCGGAGATCATGAGTGAACCTAAGCATAGTCAACGGCTCATCTGAAACTTTCCTGCTATCTTGTCTGTTGCACTTGGATTTTCAAAGCTAGAGGTGCGAACCCCAAAAACTGGTGCAGCTGTGCTGTGGACACCGCTTGTAAGCAATTTCCGAGTACTTTTATGGATTGTCAGGTTATGAAAACCCGGTAGTAGTCCAGTAGTTAATGTCCGAGTGCCTCAGTAGATTTTGTGAATTTTCGACTGAACACTGCCGGTCGCTTCCATTTTTTGGCAACCACTCAGCAGTTGCGCATACTTTTGTGAAAATTATAGTGTCTTGTCCATAGTAAGTTAAACTGAAAGACAAAAGGTATTCAGTATTCTTTGCATTTCAGAAGTACCCCTTTTCAATTCCGACTCCTAGTGCAGCAGGGTCCCAGGGCTTCGTAAAGGTTACGAGTTCTCTTCCAGTGAGTTTATGGATTACGTCGGACTTCACGATGTCCCGCTTGTCCTAGATACTGAGGCTTATGGAAATATAGCATCACTTCCCGTTTGACTCAGTGTAGTGCGCTTCAAGATCTCCCAAGGCAAGCTGCTAATGGTTGCCAGCTACGCACTGATAGATGACAGCAACAAATGGTGCATTCTGCCACAGTGTCAGATTCAATCCATCGCAATTCTAAATGTGCTCTAATTTATCCGCAGGTGAATGGGACGCTTGCAAGGGCCCTTCCGATGAATCCACACGAAACTGCAGGACGACTCTGCTCGAACCATAATGGACTGGTAAACTGACCTGATGGGAATGAATTGTTGGTTACTTGCGTGTTCTTTCCACATCCTAAAATACGACATCTGTCATCGCATAGGATTTACAGAGGCATGGCGCGCCAAACTGACTAGGATTTTCAGCATTATTGTTAGGTTATTGAAGATTGTTTTGGTTTTCACGGTGAAATAAATAGGAAGATGAAACTTACTGATCAAAATCTTTCGTGTTCTTATTTCAAAATCCCGTTGCATACATAGCGTGTGATGTTACCACGCAGTCGGCTAAATGCCGCTGCTGTAAATGTTAGAAAATCCCAACGCTATTGGGTGTCACTGAGTAACACGCGCACAGTGTAACCACCAGGCGAAATGGCGAAAATTCTATGAAAGCTCAGCAACTGATGATGAACCAGTAGTTACTGAAGCTGCTTGAGATTAGCTGGAGTAAATAACATGGCTACTAAGTGTCTGAATTCCGAAATCGATTCTTCACTAAAGCAAAATAACCCTACATAACGCAGTGCTACAGGCCCCACAGATTAGCGAAACTAACTTCGCTTGTGTGCACTGTAACATTTAATAAATTGAAATGACTGAGAATAAAGGAAGCCGCGTCAAGGGTAGCTTGTTTCAGCAGACTTCCCATAAGCATCGCATATCCCATTTCGATGAACATCATGCAGCACCCCAGCTCATTTCAGAACAGAGCAGAACAACATTCCGAAGATTATACCCTTTTGACTGACTTCTTAATCCAAACTCGTACCTCATTTAAGTTACCAGGTGTGTGCTTGGACGGCGAGGCCACTTATAAATCACGGCGATTGTTGGTGAACTATTTCCCCTTAGTTGGTCAAATGCAGCTTTCAAAAAGAGGACAGGATCCTAAGCTTTCAATTTCCTTGATGCAGTACAGCTCACCGCAGGGGTTGGTTCTGACAGTTTGTCTTCAACTCTTTTGATGGAGGTTACCATGGCTCTGGAGGACGCCATCACTTAACTAATTAACACATGGCTAAGGTTGTCTTCTATCCCTGACTGCTGGAGACCTGTCACTATTGTTCGTATCCCAAACTCCAGCAATGTTACTGCTGTGGCTAAATGCTTAAGATACATTCATAAACTGATGGAGCGTGCCACACTTAAGCACCTGCTTTCTTCTATGCATCCTCCTGACCACCCTTCTGCATTGGCTTATAAATCCAACAGGTCTACTTTGGACGCTGTCGCCTCTCTTATTCACCACACATGTAAGTCCTTAAACGCATCAATAAAATCTGTGCGCTTCACTTTCTTAAGCTATTCGTCGACATTCGATTCGGTTCCATGATTTGTTCTACTTCACAAAGTGGGAACATTCGGTTGCTACAAGCCTTCATTAGCATGCTGTCTGATTACTTTGCTAACGGAACCCAATGCACACAAATAGGGGTTAAACTTCAAACTGTTGGTTAACAACTCAGGCGTGCTTCAGGGTGTCGTTCTTTCACTGTGTCTTCTCTCTACTTACATCAGTGATTTATCAAATAGCTCCCCCTGTCATCTGTTTAAATATGATGGTGACGTTGCCCTCTCTCAAGCCGTTTCGAACGACGATGAGTTTCAAAGTTTTTCCAACAACTTATCTTCTATCCATGATTTCTCTGCACAAGCTGGTTTAAATCTTAGCATATCTAAATGCTTCGAACATCTCTTCTCTTTCTCAATCAGCCCATCTGGACCTCCTTTTGTCAACTCAAAAACACTTACCAGGTTTGATCCTGTGAAATATATCGGGGCTATTATTAAAAAAAAATCTGAAATTGACTCCTCCCATTTCCAGCTGGGTAAGGAATCTCCTAGGGTTGTCACTTCAAATCAGAAAGCTTCAGCACTACAAGCTGAAACAAAATACCATCCACCATTTTGTATACCAATGTGTTTTTTTCAATCCTTCTTTACTGTTCTGCAGTTACTTTTGCCAGCTTCCTTAAAAAAACCTCGAAATTCTTCGCCAGGGGCTGTTTCTTATTAGCCTCGTAGTCTTTCATACCACTAAGCCAATTGGCCATCAATTCACCTGTGGAAAATTCGCCCACAGAATACTTTCAGACCCCACACATCCTTTGAATGACGATCTTCTTAAGTCCCACACTCAAGTGTCAATGCTTTTCGTTCCACACCTTCCATAATCACTATCTCCACCGTCTCATATTTAGCACACAGCCTGACAAACTGTGACCGTGTTTCAACAGACTTCTTGAGAAGCCGACCTTAATATGCTCAAATCATTCCTCGACGAGTTTATTTCTTCTTTGCTTTTACAGGATGATGAGTGTAATTATTTTCTTATTTTTCCCCGCGTTTTTTGACTGAAATGCAACGTTCTTGCATGCCCAAAATCTATGCAATACAATGTAGAGTATAAGTGAAAATTTTTGCTAGCGTCTGTATACCGTGCTACTTACAAAAAGAAACCTCCGTTTCAACTATTAATTAGATAACAAGTCACTCATTTTCACTTTGACCTGAGGCATATGCTATCGGCCGTGATCTCCCAATTATTACAGGCAATCCTTCGGATGAAGGGCGTAAAAGCCATTGAAAAGAATAGCATCTTGCTAAAAGTTTGCAAAATCTGTTCGAACTCACTGAGTGTTAGGACTCACGGCTCATCTTTTTCGGAGATAATTAGAAGAAAATGGTGCGGACCCATTCTGCTATTCGTTCCCAAAACGGTGAAAAAGATGTTTCAAACAAATTTAGAGATATCATTTCGATTGATTTATTTCCAGACAACATTTTTATTGCTCTAAAGTTATTTTGCGCCTGCATGACATTGAACAGTGTCGAGTACTAGAACATGATTCCAAGTCGCAGCGACCTGTTTCGAGAATTTCCGTGCTATTCCCACCTCCCTCATTTTCCAGATCATTAACCTTGATTAGTTGCCTACACCTCAGGCTTTCAAGTATTTTCCATGTAAGCTATTCTTCCAATAATCTTCATTTACGAATGTGCGATAAGGGATCTCCATAATCCTCAATGTGCCCTGGAAAGTCTGCCGCGAGGTCAGTGTTTCCAACACTTCCAAAACAAACGTCTTCTTGATTGTCCCTGATCCGACCTCCCAGCAGCCGTTTACCAGGAACCTGAAAAGCGAGAATGCTTCACCATGAAAAACTGGGGATTAGTTCTGAAACCGCGGGGAAAAGCGAAAGATGAAGTTACATGAAGGATTGACAGTGCGACTTTGCAGTTGTCATATGTACCGTCAAGGCACAGTTAAATCAATCTTGCCAAAAAGAAAGGCTTCCTTTATGTAGCTATTTCCCGTGCTCACTTATGGATGCCAAATCTAGCTGTCATAAACCAAGGAAATCAGGAAGTTGAAAGTAGTCAGTAACGGAGGAAAACCTGATGGAAAGAAATTTTAATGACACACGATTAGATATCTACTGATCATACTGCCTTTCCGTGGCAGAATATGTACGCGCCTTACCAATTCTCTGCCAAGCATCACATTCGAAATCGGGTTGCCTCCATGGGGATCAGTTAATATTACGGATCACTGATGGGGAAAAAAGGTTTTGAACGTCTTAGGGTAACACCCATCCATGACCACCGTCACTGGAATCAAAGCTGGGTAGACGACTGACGTCCAACCGCAGCACCTGAGCGACAGTAATCTGCAATGTTCCTGAATTCCGCTTATTCTGCTGCTGGAGATTGTCAAATAAGGGTGTTAAAGCCTCATGAATCAGTCAATTTGATGCTCGACTAGTCAGGTTGAAAACTGATGTACATGTGCAAACTAAGTTGGTGATTGGCTCGTCCGACTTAGGCAAAGCCGGAGTGAAAACGAGAGCATTTACGGAACTCGTTTAAGTTGAATTATTCAGATTCCTTCGTTATCCCAGCTTTCATCGTTCCGGATGAATTTTCCATAGGTAGTCATTGATTTCGGAAGATAGTTGCATCTTCACTGTTGTTACTGATAACTTTACAACTTGGCGTTTGATTTTCTTAATAAACATTCCAAAGGTCACCACGCTAGACGACCACACCACCAAGGCGATGCTTGACGTGAAGGACAACTATTCTTTCACCCGACCAACAGTTTAAAGTACACACATTCACAAACACACGGACAACTAAACATCAGTTGGCACGTGAACGTTCCTTCCGCCATTTAACTGTAAAACTTGCTTTGAGAAAGACTACCCACGGTAGTCGAAACGTTGGCACATCATATCTACCAACAATGCTGTGTTATTAACGTAATATCATTCATAATTAGAGATGATGTTCCTCGTAGCTCAGGGACACCAAAATACAACCTGGCCAAAGCCTATGGAAACGACTAAAACCGCTCATCACAGAACATAAACATCCAATCAACAACCCCTTGCAATTCTTGGAAAAACTTCATGGAACAAACATTTGCGAGGATGAAATCATGATCTCCTTCGACGTCTTGTCTCTTTTCACCTAAGTACCCTTAGATTTGGCAAGACAGACACTAAAAGAACTTTAAGAAGAACACCGGTGGAGAGAACAACTGAAGTCGAGCAGTGTATGTGAACTAGTAGAATTGTGCATGCAAACATACTTCAAGTTGGAGGGTATGTTTTAAGAACAAATGAAGGAAACCCAACAGGTTCACCAATATTTGGCTTCTTTGCAGAAGCAGAGGCAGAAACTAGAGAAGACCATCCTGCCGAACATCAAACCAAAGCTGTGGCTGCTCTATGTCGACATCACGTTCGTAGTCATTAAACGATCTGAATACCTACGAAATTTCACTGTCTTCGACAAAATTTTCACGAAAATCAAGTTCACTGTGGATACAGAACATGACAACAGTCTACCTTTTCTAGACGTGCTCATCACACGGACAAATGCAGGCACAATGAAAACACCCGTATAGCGCGAAAATACGCACACCGATCAGGTCCTACAATTTCAAAGCAACCACAAAAGCTACCACAACAGAAGTTGCATCAAGACAGTTTTTAAAACAGCACAATCCCACTGCAGCACTGCGGAGCGAAGGAAACAAGAAGAAAACCATCTGTTTCAACTATTTCTGCGTGACGGGTACACACGAAGCTTTACCAAAAGAAGCACCAACAAAAGACATCACCGAGAGGCGATCGCCGAGCAGACCAAAGCGTGAACCATCTTCCCGTTCTTCGAGTAAAATGTCTGAAGTGACAAAAAAAGTTACACATGACCCACGGAAGTTAAGTGGCAAACAAGTCAACGGGAACCCTAAGAAATATTCCGTCGAAGACTAAAGAACCGACAGCTAACAAGAATCGAACTTACGTTGCCTATCAAATCGACTGCAAAGTGCAAAAAACAGTATACGGGACAAACTGGAAAGAAACTCAGGACACAAATCCATGAGCACCAACTGACAACAAACAGTGCGACTCAGTCTCCCTAATTTCAGTTCACGAAGACCGGGAAGGTCACAAGTTCAACTTCTAAAACGTGAGGATCATCGCCCAGGGTAGCACAGGGTAAAAACAAAGAAGAACACTTACGCGGACACATCACGAATGGTTCGAAAAACCACATTAAACGTTATATCATCCAACTAGCATTTCTTCTTCTGGTGCATACGTATTTATGAAAATAGCGTTTGTGAACAAATTGATAGGCTTTCAGAAGCAAGAAGACAAATTCGCTTGACACCAGTAAACAACGTCGACGAAAATTCGATGTCAGAAACATAGTACAGGCAATCAAGATTTTGCGTTTCTGATAAATCATCTTGTCTTATCCTCAAGCTCACACTACTCTCGATCAAGTTTGTGTCCATCAACTTGTCAATGACGAAAAGATTGCGAAATGAAGATCACCAGATTCCCCTTCCTCGATTACTCAATCCTAAACCATAGTGCAGTGTACAAAACTGCTTATAGAACCGGGTTCGTGAGTGTACAGCAAAATTCGGATGATGCTTCCTTTAGGAGGTGCTTAAAAATCTCCGAAAGTGCTCTGTCGTAATTAGTTTTGTCTGCCCTAGGAAATGATCAACAGTTCAAACTTTGTTGATCTCCACGGTAAAATTGCAAATAGAAAGATTCTGGAACAATAGGTTGTCCACCTGACTCTATCCAAGTTAACGTATTTTTATGTACGCTTTGAATAAACCCACAATGATATCACCTACTAAAAATCATCACGCAAATGGAACATGAAAAGCATTTTGATTTTAATCGTTCCTGTTTATCCCAAGATTATCTCACGGTTTTCCAATCATACTCAATCATGTTTCGCACTATGTCGGGAGAACTACTATGCATTATAGAGAGAAAGTAGGCGGTCGGCAGGAACACTAACCATTCGTCGCCCGTAATATTACATGTATCATCCCATGTCGGAATTTCTCTAGCTTCATTTCCATAGAGCGAAAAAGTAAATTTGCATAAGCATTCTTATCACCTCGGGTATTTCTGCTTTGTTGATGCTTCTAAAAAATGAACATCAATTTAATAAACACTGAAAATAGATTACCCTGAAGGACTTATTAAGGTCCACATTGGAAAAAACGCCCATATAAATTACCACAGTAATTAATGGACTTCAGTCTGACGCCTACGCTAACTAATATAAAATCATTGGGAGATTCCAATCATCCTTGAATCACAATCTTTGTCGATAAATGGATATGAAATAATGCATGTTACCCTGTCTCACTTCGCATATCCACTGGCAGAATAATTCAACGACTACCGAAATGGATGTTTCATTGCAGTCCAAAATTGTTGATAAAAATAGCTTGAGTAGACGTTTCTAACAACCATCAAAACCGATACCTGGGTTGGGATACTCAAGGTGTTCTTGGATTGCGAAATGAATGTATCATCACGTCGCTGACAAGGCGTGCGTGACGATTATCTTAGCGCTACTTACTCGACAGCCCCACGTGCGACAATAAATAAATGACATTGGCTAAGTTTTACTGACTCTCAAATGTTGACTGAATAACTGCTTGTCCCACCGTCCTAATCGGCATCCACCGGGTTCTCTCAAGATATGTTTGCCCTATTCATTGCACGCTTGCGTATGACCCTCTGACAACTGAATCATTCGCCTCACACAACACGACTATTGACTCTGACACTACATCTTTCTCGGAAGCGTCTTGGAGATACGTGAAAAACTCGACTAGGTCCTTCATGAAATCCGAACCGAAAAGTGCGACCGGTACTCTGTCTGATAGTTTCACCACCTCCGGATGGATGATGGGAAGAACGAACGACACCTTTTTACACACAGCGGCTTCAGATAAGAACACACAGTGAACCCGATTTAAAAAGTTTGTGAAAAATAAATGATGAGATAATGTGAACCATCTCGATCAACCAGATTAGTCAGTTAACATAGACTCGATGCAATAGTTATCACAGTCCTGTTTCCCGTGCGTCCCGTTTTACGAATGTGCGGAAAATCCACAGAATAGAGTAGAAGTCAACTTATTGCAAGCTTATTGATCAGCAATAAACGTAAATCCCAGAGGAATTTCGCACATTGCGTTTGAGTTGTTTACTATTCAGTATATTCGTTACATACGATAAGATCTGTGTAACTAACGACTTGGCACACGCAACCGGATTAGAAATAAAAAGGATCAGTTGGAAGTTATTTTCTCCTGTCAGTCGGAAAGTAGAATAACCACACCAGATTCACTTTCGCGCAAGCAAGAGGTATTATTACAGGAAGCGCTGGCATTTATCCATTTCGTATGTAGTCCAAATAAATTGATTATTACAACTGTGTTTCTCGGTTCCCTTGAGCAGTAGCTGCGGTGATATTATTAGTAGTCAAAATGAAAAAAGTTTCCTTTCGTTCTAATCATCTGCGCTGAGTTCCACTTCCAATTCCACCAGACTGCTGAAACTTCCCTGATCACTAGCCAGATCGGAGATCAGTTTCATTTTATTTTTGTACACCCCACCTACAAGTTAGATGAAAGGTAAGAGCGCTTCCTGGGTCTGTAAAACACATCCTCATCCCGTTGTACACTTTGAATGCCACAGCGCCTTTCTGGCCAGCCGGACTACGTGACTGCTACTTTTTTCCAGAATAAGTCGCCTTTGGTTTTGGCTCAGAACTAGCTACTCTCTTGTATTGGGCACCTTCCACCGGTTACTGATTATGGAAGCCTAAAGACCAGTGTAAGTTTAGTGTGGGCATTTTTCGTGACATTTCCAATTTTTGATCAATATAAACTTTACACGATTGTTACTTGAATACATTATTACCAGAGAAAATATTAAAGAACAGCATAACCAAAACATTTCCTCCCGTGGCAACACAAATAAGGGCATTATTATCTGATAAAACTTGTAGAATATTGCCATGAATTCCGACAATAAAACGACTCAGATGAACAAGTTTGTGTAAGTCTGAGAGCATTCATCGAGCATTTGATATGCCCACACACATCCGCCCGATTAGCATCATCATTTCTTTCCCTGTTCATAATACATTGCAGTTTTGCAATGTGAAGAAACAGAGGAAAAACCGGGAAGTACATCTGTTTCAAATGGTACTGAGTCCATGGACCCCAGGTGACCACTGACATACTGGTACAAAATAAGCAACGATGGGTGCTCCTCTGTATGATTGTTTTAATGTTCTATAAATAGTGCTCTTAGCACTAAAATTTTGCAAGGCATCCACCACGCAAAGCCGCGTGCACTGATGTCTACGTGGAACTCGACTACGTGGCATATGACACTTGTTCATTCGTTAAGTGTGGAAAGATGTTCTACCAGAATCCAACTTCTGACGTCAGGACTTCGCATGGAATGACAGTCTGCTAGCCAAACAAAGCGCTCTATATAATTTGCATACAATAAATGATCACCAGGTTCAGCGTGACCAGTAAAATTCATAGAAGTGCTACTTTGCGCTTATTTGAGCCATTGTTTTCGGAGATAGTACATGTTCACTAGGCCCCAAATTGTACACTTGGTTAATTAGTGTAGACGGTATTTCGGTGGACGGGCACTGAAGCTGGTGGTTTTCACAAGGCAGGTTAAGTAGACTGTTGAGCTGTCCTAATTCATTCCTCGATTTTCAACATTGAGATGAGTGCCGATGACGAGTGAGAATTTATCCCGTGAAAATCAACTGAAACAAAATCTTCATAACTTCCACCTGTTATTCGCATACACTGTCTGAATCGTTCATTGTGGGTGGCCATCTGCATATAGACTGAATTCAGAAATCCAGAATTTCAAAGAGATATGTACGCTTTGTGAATGTCTATGACATCCACCGATTCGGAAGAACGGTACCCCTCGTACAAACGGCCTTCCATGGTTCACCAGACGCCGATGTAGACCCAAAAGATTTTAATCACTTTTGCATTTGCTAGTTTGTTTGGATAAACTCACTTAATTTGGCGACACGAAATGGCATTGGCGATTAATGCACTTCGACTGAAATTCGGGACTCCCCGGATATATGTTATAATCGGTGTAACCTGTAAACCTGACTTGTCAATGAACTTAATCAACATTCAGTATTTACTTCCAATTCTAAAAATCAAAGAACCGCTTGCTCTATAATGTCTTCTTAGATAACACTGGAAACGGCTTCACCTGAACTAGGACCAAAACTCGGCACAAGGGAAAGGCGACTGAACATCTAGGCTGCTGGGCTACCCCAGCCAGCTGTCGACAGCTTACTTGATCCCAATATGTCGATGATGTTACAATCATCCGGCACCAGTTTTACATAACCGCAGACAATGGCTCAAAGCATTCCTGTCCTAAGGATGTAGACTGGTAAAAACGATCTAATGACAAAGAGAATTGACAGAAGGCTCGCAAAATGCAAGGAAACCACGCTATTTCAGAAATGAGGTCGTAGTAGTCACGGCTGATTTGGTCAAATTTCTACCTGATACACATAAATGAGGCGATACAGGTGGTCCTAAAACTTTAATTACCACCAGTGAATTATAAAAAGCAATAATTCGTTTGCCAAATACCTATTGGTGTAAGTTAACTCAGCCTGAATTACGTTATGTAAGCGTGCATTATATCGTATTTTCCGGTCCACCCGACACCAGCATGTACCCTTTATCTAAAACTGCTCACAGAATTTCAGAAATTCCTCTGTTTCCCATTTTGTTGCAAACGCAATAATGACCACGCCATGAATCTGTGTGAATGGGGAGTTTTTTCTTGTTAGGTCAACACAGGTGGAACCCTTATTTAAAAAGACTAGTTTGAATAGGAATTGTACGATTTGCGTGATTAAAATTTCGAATATCTACATTCAGCCGACAAATGCATGGGGACACACTCACATACAAGCATATACGAATGGAATCGCATCAATAACATGAATGCAAATGCTTCCAGGCGAATAGCGTTTGGATAAACAAAACCCAAAACGCCCTGAAAGATTCGGGCAAATTTGTTTGCAAACACCCGCATATGATTTAATGCAGTTGGGTCGGGTGTGTGCATGTGTATGCATGTATTGTGGCATCCAAGATGCGCAACATTTGTACTTGGGTAAAGCTTACGGAGGCCGTGATGATGCTACATCTATGCCCTCGCTGTGTACCAACGAGCTGCGTGACACTCCTGGTTTCATTCGCCTATCCAGCTTTCGTTGATTGATGGTCTTGATGCAACGCATATACGCTGCACTGTTTGCACCATTGGGATGAATTGCATTTACTCCACTTAGGCCGATATGTCCGCACACACATATACACATGCAATAAACGCCAAACAATAATCACCACCACCCCAAAAACCAACTACGGTAGCCACGGCAGAAAATAGAATACCTCAACAAACCCGATCACGTGACACGAATCTCGACCTCAGTCAGTTCACAAACACCACTGAATGACTGTCTTGACCTTTACATGCGGCTCCAAGCATATGAAAGACATCAGAAATTAATCGAAATAAGATAAAACAACGCGCAACAGTCCACAATATGGGAATGAGATTTGGTCATTTGGTGAAAAATGGCGGGTAAATCTGAGAGAATTGTATGCATGAATGCGTTTGTTCAGCTTCAGTTTTGTTCAGCGGTTAAGCTCAGCATACAAATCGGTAATCCAAAAGAAATTCGGTGAACATGAAGGAACTGACAATGGCGTTTCAAGCAATAGTAATATATATATATATATGCACCTTCCTAAATTGACTGTTTAAAGAAATGCGAAAATTTTCGACTACTGGGTTTTCTAGTTCATTTCTTTCTTAATCTTATTAGAATATCTCCTCCAGTACTCCTGGGAAATTAATGGACAATCAAGTAGTGGCTTAATTAGGAAGAAATTATTTTTTAAATTCATTTTTTTATAACATTGTCCTTGACCAATAAGGTGGGAGAATGTAAAAAAACGACCTCATTGTCGCAAAACTCGTTGCATCTATCCGAAGCCTAGTCAGATGCCCCGGTTGAATTCTACCCAACATTGTTGTCAAAAAATACGGGATCATTTTGGAAATCTCTAGTGTTCAAAGTTAACATATTTTAAAAGTAGAACCTGTGCACGGAAGCAACATTTGTCATGAATGAATGTCAAACGTCGTGACATCCTTCTAGCAATTTCCTCTCGGCTCGCCGATATGTCCATGAGATGACCAAGAATAGCTGTAATTTCCCCCAAATAAATCTTGTTTTTACACGAATTTATCAAAACAAAATCCGCTTTCATCAGTCATCCATATTGTGAAACAGTAAAGACCCCCTCGGCCGGATTTTTGACAAATCCAACACAATGACAAGTTCAAATGAGAAAGTATATTGCCAGGAACCGTGTGCGGATCTATTCATCTTATTCTATAATTATTTATCCCTTGATCTTTTTTTCTATCGGGAGAACATGTTGGAGTCCGCTCAGAAAGCGAACGGAACTCTGAGCATATCTGCTAACCAGTCGATCTCAGAACAGCTCAATCGTAAATCCCGCGGATTGTGTGGCACGGTAGGTGAGACTTTCAATTTTAACCAACAGATCAATCACTTCATACTTGGTCGGTTTTAATGAGAATAATGCAAACTTATCGCGACCTGAAATTCATCCTGATGACTTGTGATGACGTTGAACATTTGGAATAGTGGATATTAGAAAGACGGCTGCTCAGATCCAGCCAGTGGTCTGGTTGTAAATTAGCTAACCCGTATGATTTGCAAAATGTATTTATGCGCACAGAATGAGATTTGAAAATCGAAATTTAATAAGAGTTCTGTTATCGGTCAATCAGTCAATAAGATGGAAGAATCTTGGATCCAGTCTCGGACAGCTAAGGAACATGACAATGATTGATGTGCCTGGAGGGATACAAACTGCCTCGCTCTCCAAAAGTGTTCGGTTAGTTGTACACATATTTATATGTTGCGCATCCACAACTGGATCAGAAATATTGGCATTGAAATTTTCAAACAAGTCAGAATGAATTTCCCCATCCAGATTCACTTTTTAATACTTCTTAATGTCGGCTGACCACATGCTGTCTCCGTATGTTGAGAAACGGGAAAGACTATCTTCCATTCTTTCACCTCTGCTGACATATTAGACAAGTAGTCTTGGGTAAGGCTTTCCTAATTAGTAACCCGGAACTAGAGTGCTCTGGTTTTGGTAGCCACCTCAAAAAATGGGAACAGTCAAAGAATGAGTGCAAAATGAAAAAAATATTGAAAAAATATAGAAAACAAAAGATTTCGTATGCAAGAACTTCCCCGACCGCGACGTTCAGCCACACCAAGTATTGGTGGGAGGCATTTGATTACAATCAACAGAGAGAAACCGTAGGTTTTCTTTCGAAGCTGTCGGGGATTATTGACCGTTATTGAAGACAACACCCGAACTACAACTTGATCCGGTAATTCTGGCTGCACAGCGTGTCATGCGAAAGGACTCGGATTCATACCCTTGGAAAGATTACAGATATGCACCACTGATAGCCTCCAATGAAAACAAAACTCGACTCTGGTGCCTCCCAAGAGGATGGTTGATCGAAGGACCTGCGAGGCGTGAACTGAGAATGGAATCCGAATCGAAGTAGGTCACAGCAAAATACCACGTATTATCTGCAGACGGTTTAGGGTAATCTCGTGGATCGTAACCCGGTAGTTTAATTTGATCATCAAAACTCAATAAATCCATAAATTTTTCAAAAACATTTTCCCCTGTCATCTACTGGCCACCTCGAACCATCTTCTAATCATTACCTGCCTCGAAGAACGCTGCACAATGAAGCAGGCATTGTGTCGGTATGCTCATAAAATGTTTTAATCAACCTAACCTATTCCGATTTAATGTCTATTCTAACTACTGAACCATAGAACCCAGTACCTTACTACTCGTTTCCAAGTTACAAAACTCGCCCACCGCATACTACAAATACCACGAAGAAAACGATGTCCGAACAGCGACGATCTTCATATATCTGCTGTCAACAGCTATGTATATGGAGCCCTATAGTAGCACACACCTCACTGCTGTTGTATATTTTGGACATTTGACCGCTAACCGGACGCCGAAGATGTCTCAAACTCATGAACTCCAATCGAATCATCTGTATGCAGTAAGACATTTCTTTCGGTGTACGACCATCAGTTGAAATACAAACACCCAAGTAGCTAAGTCTGTCCCCCTACAAAGTCAAAGTTCGTTTCGAGCCAATCCAGTCCTGCAACCGAATTTTACGCTCCAACAGTGAAGACTACACCCAAACACACCTATGAAATGATCGATAGAAGACAAGTAAAAATCACTATCACATCATGTTCCCGATAGCCCTTTTGATGTCAAATTTAATAACGTAAACCTGCACAATACAGCAAAACGGTAAGTTTGCTTACTCCTACTACATACCCCAGAGTGTGCTTATTCAATATATTTTCATTGTTTGTTTTTTTGAAATAGGTTGAAACCGTGATTATTCTTCTACTGCCTTTATCTGAAAACATGTTATTTATTCCATTTCTTGCCATTTCTTTTCCGTGTGCTTGTTGCACCATTACCTATAGGACAGAACAACCAACCACTAAGATATCCATTTACTGAGTGAATTGGATGCATTTCTTTTTCGCATCCATTGATTAGAAGTGATAAGCAAACATCGACACAACAAACAAGGATTCGTCACGTGATAAAAAGTTGGAAAATGGGATAATGCATTCATGGATATAGTGGTAGTGTTTTTGTGTGTTTGGTGCGTGTGTTTATTTGCGTGAGCTCAGGCGTGCAGTGTAAGCTAACTTCCACTCATCTTCCTCTCAAAAGAGAAACCGATTCATAGGATTTCAGATACGGGTCAATAGAGGGTCTTTTGTTAGAGTTCCAAGAACGCATTGAATATCTCCGCTCGTACACGCATGCGACACCTGGTTGCTTGATTGATTTTTTTCTTCCTACTGCTGGCAATGCAAGTGTTCAGGAGTACGTATAACGAGGATTTTACTTTGTACTTCCGACCTGTTACCTCTCTGGTTTTAATATAATCGAAGGTGTCTGACAAGTCGCTTTGCTATGCAAACGTCAGCAAATGTTGTACACGATGGGCCAGTGCTGATTCTAAATAAAACCTGAACACGACTGTTTGATTATACTGAATGCTGCTTAAACAGGGATTCCGCTGAGTACAATTTCTATTGGTGTCCTTAACCCCGTGTTTTGCTCCGGTCGTGATTACTATTCTTGGGTGGTATTACATATTGATGAATTATGCACTTTGGAATTCTCAGTGCTCCTGCAGTCTACTACACGGGCTCCAGTAGGATCACAGTCACTCCTGGTATCAGCTGTTTAGCAGGATGGCCAAAATTATGAGCACGAAACCCCACTCTTTCATGGAAGTACCTAAACCTTGAACCGTGATGTCTCTTTAAACTGCTCTTAGATTTAGCCGTTTCGATGGGCTAATAAGATTGTGACGTATAATGGCTTTCAGCTATATTCACATCTGTGGAGTGGAAACCTCTGCTGGTGGTGAGTTGTTGATAATAGCTTCATTAGAAGTTGAACATCTTGCCATCAGGAAGCTGTCCAGCATTTTAAGAGGTTTCCTCCCAGCTGAGAGTTTATGGAGCCTCCTTTCTATTCGAATATGAGTGACAGACAGGACTCTCTATTTTTTAAATGCCTTAGTTTTGGTAGAAAGAATTCATTGTGGTGTAAAGCATTCTATTTCTTTTACCCAGCGTTTCGGTTTGTCTCATTTCCGCAAAAAGCTATCTCCGGACAACAATAATCATGCTTTGAGAAATATATATTTCAGCCGGAAATAGTTGTGATCATTTTGAATAAGCCTCAACCATCACATTGGACTTTCGAAGTTGACAGGGACCTGTACGGGCCGAGCATTCAATGGAACCTTAGTAGATGTCTTAGCATCAAGTGTACACTGCATTGCTTCACGTATTCTCTGGTGTTCTTCGATGTTGGGTAAGTAATTGTAGCTCTGAATCAGCACTTTCTTGCACGTGATACCTAGATGGCCATTGATGAATGATTTAGCACCTTGATTTCTATCGACTTCGGTAGCTTACCAGATTGAAGATGTCTCCTAGATAGTAAACTGCAAGCAACAATGGTCGGTAACATCTTGAGGTCAGTGAGTTTCTAAAAAGTGAAGTTTGATTTGAAGCTCTAGATGTATTTGGCTTCGTTGTGCATCCTTACTGCGATATTTCGAACCATCCCAAAGAAGACTGATTTTACTTTTAAGTCCACTTCGATTCCGGTGATACCGCCAAAAGTTCATTAGATTAGTCTGCAATGTTTTGTCTTACCGGACTGGGACGGTGTATCATCGTACCCAAATCAGTGTGCACGGGAATATTAAGCATGCAAATAATCTTGACTCTCATTGTCGTACTCGGTTCATCGCGCGATCACCCACGCCATTTTTGGTGTCAAGGAGGGCTAACTGGAGTTGTAATCGGTGCACAAGGTAAAACTTTCATCATGATGGACCATGTATAATTTGCCGATTGTAATTACTAAACCTGATCATTTTTCCCTACATAGAGCTCAGTTACTCGTGAGTAGTTTAGGAGACGGAGATACCTATGCTTGGCTGATAGTCCTTTGATCTTCAAATTTCAGGCAGTAACCTCAGGTTATCCGGTCAGCCTAACACTAGGAAAGCACCAGAATCGAGTCTCACTCCTGTTAGGTCTCATCAATGGCTCTTACCCCCTATAGCATCCAGGATCCGAACCCAGGTTTCCAAACTGGAAACCAATGCTCCTCCAGCTTCTGCTCTGGATCATCAGAATTACCGCATTCGGTTTGTTCAGATGGCGTCTTCCGTGACAGACAGCAATGTCCGACAGTCGCTTTCTGACAATAGAGACTCTCAGGTTTGGTGATTGCTGACTCTAGTTAGCCATCCCAAAATTTCGAGCACCATGCCTGTATTCTGGAGCTACCGGTGCCAGTAATATCCGTGGGCAAGGATCACAGTCTGCCAACATCAAGTTGTATGTCAACAGCCGTTTCGTGTTTAGCATGCATTTTACCGAAAATGACATTTTGCGTTATCGATATGGTCGCTAGTGAGTGGAAGCTGTTTATATTTCCTTTCATGCACCAACTACTTCAGAAAAAATAGTTTTCCTATATAGTTTAACCCAATTCAGTATGCAAAATGAACATTCTTGAGTCTCTAATGGGAGTGGAATTTTTCCCAAGCAATCACTGTATTCAATACATATATATTTATTTGTGAGCACCTTGATGGGTTCAGGTTAGAATTAATGACTAACTCGTCTAGCTACTCGTGCAGTTGGTTGCTGATCGAGCTACCTAACTGTTGACCTTGGAGCGACATATGCCAGGGGGATAATTAGAATGAAAAACCGGTCTTTAACTTGGTTTTGGAATGAAGAATGCCTCCGAGTCTTTTTTAGAACCCCACAGGATTGTCCGTGACTTCGTTTTGCAGATGCAGATGATTCGTAAAAGAAATTTGTCTTAGGTACTTTTTAACCAGGCCATCTGATTGATCTATGAGGATTTATCAAGAGTTCTCAGCTTAACAGTGGGCGAGAATCCTTTGTTGCATGTTACAACAAAACAATTAGTGCATTTTCCAAATAACCGATTCTTTACATATAGCAGTTTGACAAATTCATTAAGCTTTGAACTAAAGTCGTCAACTTTCGTCAGCGATTTGATTTGCGACACTCTGAATGTCACCGAATTTCGGTCAATTCCAAAGCGATACTGCGGTCGGTATGTTTCCGTCCCAAATTAGATGAACAGGTGGACTGTATAATTAAAGTGTATGACTGCAGTCGGTAACAAAAAGACCTGAAGTATCTGGGAGTACAAACAGAACGATACGGTAAAGATCATTACGAAAATGGGTCACATTGTAGTCCTTCGATGGATGGTACTGGCGATACATTTGGATTTTTTTATATTTCTTTTTTGTCTCCTTGGACAGCACGGAAAAAATAGACCCACTCTCACAGAGTTTGAACACTGTTTCCGCCCGAGATTTTTGTATTTCCAAATTCTAATGGGACCAGCGCTTCAACATGGTCAAAATTTTCACGACCAAAATGCATGGGAAGAACACATTTTTAAAGTATCATTTGTTACTACAAGCACAGTTAAATTTGGTTTTCATAAATGTAAAAATGCATGTGTAAGTAGCAAACAGCAAGCTATCATGTGAATCAGGTTACCCAGGTCAACCTTGATCAATAACTTTAGTTATTCTATTTCCCAATAGGGATTTTTCACATTTATTCGAACGAACGATTGAACGAACGTAAAATCGAAGTTCTTGTTCCAACGCACTGAAGAAGGTGGAAGTTAACAGGATTAGACAACCGAAATTCCAGGCAATTCATCAAATTGTGATAATGTTTACTGAGCTAAATGAAACTCCCCTCCCAATGAGATAGTAGGTCATTCCTGATATCAACACAAAGCTAGTAGATCCGCGACGCGTAAGACTAACCCCAAACTGCAAGATGTCGATTGTGCTAAAGAACCTTTTCCTGTGAATCATCCATGAGCATTGGACTAACTCGTGACGAATCCCAACATCTACGACTCAGCGTAACAACAAACTTCTAAATCATCTCACTTCTTATACATTCTCTAAAACGAACCCTCTCAGCCTAGCGAGCGCTAACACACTCCAAAACAGTTATCTAAGGGATCGTTTCTAAAAGTGTCAGTATGGCGAAGAATTTCTTGACAAAGCTGTTAGTACACCCAGAAACTGAACATCTCCGGAATTTTTTCTCATCAGAATCCGGAACACTGCTGTTGATTTTTCAGTGGTGCGCTGCTAAATGACCACATAATTACCTCGGAATTTATGGTTTTACTCCATGAACTTATACCCCGTTCGCACAAGTTGGCTTAAGTCAGTTACGTCTCCACTGTTCTGACAAGTACTACGCGGTTTTAAAGAGGTCTAGTTCTGAAGGTAATTTTGTCTCGTGACTTACTCGTGACCTTTTTGTGAGCCTGTGATTCGCAGTGCTTAGGGCATTGTTTTCGTCATTTTTGCTTTGAGAAGATTAGCTAGAGGCCTTAATAATGACGTGATTGACTTTAGCTCATGTGGTAGGATCTTTTTGGAAAGTACGTTATTAAACAGAGGCTTTTCCTGCATTAGATATGCAAAATTTGTACACGAATCACTGTCTGTCACTACGTGCTTGATCATAGTTTGCCATTATCTTCCTATTTACTTTTCATATTCCTTTTGAAGTTAAGTTATTAAAATTTGTGACGGTTCCCCTGTAATGCTTGAAATAACAGGTCCATTCCCCTTAAGAATGAAGTGAGCTAGTTGCACCGGCATGACGGCGCTTCCACTGTTGTGAAATTGAAAATTGTAAACAGTTTATACTTACGAAATTCGATTTCCGTCATCATAGGGGGTAATTATTATTATTATTATTATTATTATTATTATTATTGGTAGACACAACTACACAAATTGATGGCCAGATTCAGGTTGAAACTAGCTTCCGCCAATCAGTTTATTGCCTAATTTTCCATGATATATGATTGTCTAACTAATATTTATTTTTAGCACACCCAAGCAGAGACAACATGAGATATTAAGTGCTGCTTAACATTCTACTGTCTAGGAATTTCGTCATAAATATAAAAATAAGAAATGAGTTGACGAATAGGTCCTCGCCTTACCTATATTCGTGGGTCCTCAATAGCCACCCTGCGGGGAAGAAGAAGGGAAATGCTTAGGGTTGTTTGCGCTGAGGAGGAGCTTGTGTAACCATCACACTCTGGGCAATGGATCAGAGATCTACATTCTGACGCTTCCGGCTGTTTACACCGAACAATCGGAAAAGCATACAATTAATAAATAAAAAATTACTTTAGCAAGCTCCGAGGGAGCTGTCCAGTGGCAACGGCTACTACAGAATTTTATGCAATTTTCTTCCTCCAATGTAATTGTGGTCATGGGATGCAGTTGAAAGTGTAAACGGTAAGTAATATATCTACCCTTTATTTTATTTCAGAAAACCTGTCCTTTTACAGACGGTGAGACTGACGACGGTGTACCATCGACACTTGTTAAACAAAGGACGCTTCTTCCAGAACCATGTGAGCCGTAGGTTTTTCACCTTACATCCATCACTCAGCACTGAAGACACTGGAAATACGTGCAAAGAACACCGGCTTCATTGAGTAAATCCATTTCAAACCATCAATTCGTCATCTGCAGTCATGTGGTAACTATGAGGAACCCGTGGCTTCGATCCTGCTGGACAGTCCATCAAGGAATAAAAGGTCGTGCCCGTTTCGTGCTCATTGTTTTTGGATTTTTCTATGAAGATGGTCACAAAATTTTACACCAAGCCCCAGCAATGCACCATTCAAGTAACTGGCAAAATAACGCAAGAAGGCCGAGAAGAAATGCTTTGTGATAACAGATTTTTCCTAATTTGTCCTTGCTAAACCAAGCGATTGTCGCAAGAAGACGAACTGTAGGAAAATAAAAAACGAATTGTTCGCTTTGTGTCCACAATGTAACAAATGGTTATGCCGATGAACACTTTGTCCCAGTTCCCAATTCCCGGCGAAAAGTGAAGAAACTCACCTATTACGATCAGATCATAAGTTATACTTCAATGTCTTTAATTTTATGACTAAATGTCCACTGAAAATACTGGCCTCAACATTCGGTGAGGGAACTCGGAACTTACATCCTCAGTTGATGACAAAATCGGTTCTGGAGAAACTGAAAATAGAGGATGCTCAAGGGAAAACTGTTCTTTTTGGTAAAAAAACGTGTATGCACTTGTAACTAGTAAGTCTGAATTTATGTGGCTTCTATCCCGTAGACTTGAGGCTTTTCTGGGTCCATTGCACGAACCATCAGAGAAAAAAATGAAGCGATACGTGCAACGATGTGCACATGCTCCCCAAGACGACAGTCAACTCAAGATGCATTGGTGGGCAGTGCTGCGTGCCACAGGTCATTTAGTTGCTTGCTTCTTTCAAAGCAATCTTTGGTAATATATTTAATATTTATGCATGCAAAATGTTACCTATTGTAGCGCATACATCTATGTACACACATATGTATATAAGCCATGAAACGTTTCATCTGTATAATCTTATGTAAGCCAGAAAGTGTTACAATCTAGTTCCTATCCGGTTTCACATTAGCTTGTCTATGATATCTTTCCGCAGTGCACTCATCTGCGCATCTATATAAAGTTACGATGGTAACATAAACATTCTGTCAATATGCAAAATGAAAAACACCGCTTTCCATAGTCTTTTCCAGATGGACATAAGTTCACAGGAAAGAAGTCAACAGCATCGCATCGACTGAAAATGAATGAAATCAACAAACTTTCATCGATTGTACATATTGTTATCTCTGTTAATAAACGATTTGCAAATGCCACAAATTTGTATTTGTCTTTTGCGGTTATTTGTTCCACGAATGGACCTCGCGCACCGCATAAGACGTAAGTACAAATCGAACCGTTAGAATGTCCATTAGGCCTCAGAATTCAATTTTCTACGTAGGCTGTTGACCCAAGTGAATAGATCAGTTTCGCACTGCGATTAAGAAACCCAAAACTGGCTTGGATTAGAGTTATCGTCTATTACGTTATTTCGAAAGTGGACCCAAAAGGATCAACTTCTTGTTTCAGACGGGTATATTTGGGATCGTTCGGCCCTATTTTCTGGTACTGTTTCGGGGCATGCTGGTAACGCTAGTGATGGTTGGGAACGTAGCCTTGATGTAAAATTAACAAAACCATCAATATCAGTTGAAGCAAACCAGACAGGTCAACTCACGAGTGGGTAAACTTATATCATTCCCGTTTGTTACTTAAGGCAACCAGATAACGACCAAGATACTCAGAGTAGTTCGGTTGGACGGTTTTGTAGGTGTTAATAGCAGTCAACTGACGCGTCGTTGTTTGTTTGCAGTAGCTCTGTATGCGCCCACTTATTTCAGCTCCTTTCAGGCGAAAAGCGAGTTATGCTAGGATATATCTGGATTAATCCGCGGTGTGCGGTCAACGGACGTCGATGTAAACGGAGACCGTGCGGCACGTCGGGAGCCGATTTTCTATCCCAACCGATAGGACCAGTGGCGGAGATTGTCTGATCCAAGTTTGTTCTGATCACAAACTGTTTCTAGAAAACACCATTTTTTTGTGATCAAATGCTACATCGGTTCACCTGCAGTCCCCTTGGCCTGCGCAGCGCTGAACTCAGCTCGAGCACATTCCCATCGACCACTATTGGCATAGATCAATCGAGGATTGTTCGTCATTCTGGTCCATACTAGTGAACTCAGATCATGCTTTGGTTCGTGCTCGCTTTTGCTTTTGCCAAGTCTGTGGTTACACCAGCACAAAAGCCACTTGTCCGGCACAACTAACTCAAGACGAAAATCGAGAATCAGAATTCCAGCCGGATTTCTCAACGAGGTTTTCGACTCAACAAAATACCCAAGGCCTCGGCGAACACTAGGAGCAGACCAAAGAAGCTGTGCCTTCAACGGAAACTGTCGGGCAGGACTCCTTGTCACATAAACATCAGAAACGATAGATATCCTCGATTTCAGTTGCTGTGTTACATGCTCGCAGATCTATGCCGCTGGCTGCAAGATGCAATGAGACGTGCAGATCCATGGAACGTCAAATGACCAGCAGTCTGAGAAATGACCGAGAGCAGTAATGGGTAGAAAAATGTAGGAAAATGGGAACGGCTATGGCTATCGGAAATAGTTGCAACCTTTACCGGCTGATTAATCCGACGGCACAATGATTCACTCTCATGAGCGTCAGCTGGCGTGTTGATCAGAACACTAGGCAACAGTTTAGTTAGCCCACTGGCCCCGTGAGCATTCCACTTATTTCTGCAAGTAAACCAGTGCAGGTGGATATCAGCCCTTCATCCGAAATGGAGGTGATGAGTGAGATGGATATTTTTAAAATAAAAAGGTGGCTGAATCATATAGACTGTCGCCATGCTTCTTCCAAGATGGCGGCGAAATGTAAACATCAAATTTGACAAAATTCCTGAGATCACTCTGGTCACGGGAAGAAAGTACTAAGGACCGATGTGAACCGGTGATTCTGCCGATCTTCAGGAAGGATGGAAGACCCTCATGTGAACACTGCAGATGAATTCGTTTAGTAAGCGTTGCATCCAGGCCGCTCGCGGGCATTATCCTCCGTCGGTTATCTAATTCTCGCAAAAGGTGCGTGTGTGAGAACAGGCAGGCATCCGTCCCGGTCGCGGATGTATTGACTAAATTTTCATTTCGCGACAGCCCTCATAACAGAAAAATTTCCCGTAGACCCACAACTTCTGTCTTTCTTGATTTGAAAACGACATTTTACGCAGCCACTCATACAGTTCTTTGGCTTTGCCACTCATTGAAGGTGTGCCCGAGAAATTCATTTAGCTCATCCGATCTCTGTATGCGAACAGTCAAACGCGAGCTCGAGCTGATGATGATCATTCACCCGAATTCACCACGAGAAGTAGTGTTCGTCAGGGATGTTCTTTTTTCATGTTTCCTTTTTTTACCTGTCATAGAAATGCTTACGGAAATAGCCCTATCCTCATGTAGGAATAGTGCGGCTGATATTTCCAAGGGAAGCACCTGTCTGACTTGGAAGGTACAGACGATGCAGTGATACTGAATAAAGATTCGAGTAAGTTACGGGTTTTTCTCGATCATCAGAACGATAGTGTAGATAAACTTGGTATGCGCTTTGCATCTTCAGCTTTTAAAATGCTGTTGCGGGACTGGAATGGCTTAAAGCCGAACCATTCCTCTCGCAGGTAAACAACTGAGTGAGATGGACAAATTTAGCTAATTCGGCAGTTGTATATTACCTAGTGGTCGCATATCGTAAGATGTGTCTGTGTGCATGGAGAAGGCCGGACTGATATCTGCCAACCTGAGGCATCAGTAGCATCAGCGTAACATTCGGTTAGCGGTCAAATGTCCAAAATATACAACAGCAGTGAGGTGTGTGCTACTATAGGGCTCCATATACATAGCTGTTGACAGCAGATATATGAAGATCGTCGCTGTTCGGACATCGTTTCCTTCGTGGTATTTGTAGTATGCGGTGGGCGAGTTTTGTAACTTGGAAACGAGTAGTAAGGTACTGGGTTCTATGGTTCAGTAGTTAGAATAGACATTAAATCGGAATAGGTTAGGTTGATTAAAACATTTTATGAGCATACCGACACAATGCCTGCTTCATTGTGCAGCGTTCTTCGAGGCAGTTAACGGTTGGATGATCCGGGGTGGTCAGTCGATAACGTGTGTAAAAGAAGGAAGGCTTTAGTCAATAGACTGTTTTGTGTAGGCTTAGGCAGACTACCCGGTTGGAGTTCACGCGTTTCTCTGAAACGATGATTAGAGTCAATAGGTGATATGGTTCACTGCAGCAGATAGTAGCATTCTTGTCTTCGAAACCTTTCTTCTTCTGTATAGTTCTTCATCTTACTATTTTGTAGTTCACCTTTCATTATCCCCCGTTCATTTTTCTTTCTGATCGGATGATACCATAAGGTAGCATGTACACCCGGAACATTCTGGTGCGAGATGAAGACCGAATGAGACAACCCATGTTCCGGTTGGCATTACAAGCATGTCCACTATAACTTCAGTCTCCAACAGAAGACAGCTGTTTTGCTTTTCAGTTTGCTGCACCCGGCTTTCTGGTCAGACACTGAAACCAAGGCAGTAATGTCAGTTCTTTGCTTTCCGGTGAAGTCATCAAGGGAGCTAGTTCGCCGGAAGTCTACGTGAAACAGCCTGCGGAAGAAACCAAAACCCGAATGTAGAAGCACACTTGATGCTGGTTCCAGCGTATCCCTTGTCTATCACCGTTGAAAGGAAACTAAGAGCCGGTAAGCTTCAGTACAGTAAATACGTGGCGCAGTTTTTTCATTTGTCTGTCTGTAAATGTCCCAAACATCTGTATTGTCGATTACCTTGCGCGGAACACTTCTAACTCAGTTTTTGGTATCCTGCTTTTTACTCAGCCGGTAATTCTCTACAACAATTTCACTTATAAGTGCTTGTAAAACAAACAGAAATACATCAAAGGCATTTAGCCTACCGGGAAAGTTATCAGAAAAAAGGTTGTTTTGGTCAGCAGGCTAGTTTTGCTTTCACTCTAACAACCCGAGCTAGTTTTCGGAACCGTTTCGTGAATTTTTCTATAAAGTAGATAAAAACCAAAACCATCAAGACAGGGAGAAGGGATAGTTTGACTTGGTTAACTCACAGTCGGTTGCCGTATCTGTGGTAAGACTGGCGATTCCCGGGACATTTCACTCGTTACTAGTCGGGTATGATTTTCATAAACATGTGTTTCTTTTTTTCTCGGACAAAAATAATCTACACCGGCTTTCTTCTAACTGAATTCTTAAATCAATTCTGACGCTTTGATATCTGATCAGGGCTCGAATTGCCTCGCATTAAGTAGACCCAGGAATTTGCTTCGACCTCAGACTGGTTAATCCCTTAACTGACACATTGTCCTGGATATAGTTCAATTGGTATTTGTATTTCTCGCTCAACGAGTCCTACTAAACACCAAGCACCCGTTTTGGTGTTGTAACCATAAATGTTTTCATGCAATGTAGTGCGTGTTTTTCGCATTTATGAAGCCATAGTGGAACAGCTAACAAGTCGAACAAAAGTTGCCTGGTATGAATAAAATCAAAAATACCATCATGTGATAGTCGATACTGATATTCGGACACCCATGAAATGCCGTCTACCATCAAACCGCTTGAGCGGTAAATGATTAGATTTTTCTAAATTTTACGCCGTAATGAGTGTTCTGGATACAAATCATAGCAATAAATAGTCCAACTGTTTCCTTTTGTATCTTTGAAAAGTTTTCTTGCTTTCTTTACGTCACTGTAATAAAATTCCATTTTTCCAAGTGGATCTTTACTAGTGACAAACTGTAAAAAATGAATTGACCGGCTACCGTAAGAGTTGAATTCTTGAAAGTCAGGTTTATCGTGCAGAGATCGCACTTGGTTTCTCCCTATTGTCACACACAGTAGGACCAGTATGGGAACAGTTAGACACAAGGTGACACAATTCGATACAGAAACATTCCGTTTTAATCTCCCTGATCGTTACAACCTGACCATGATCATTCATGAAATTACACTGCCTATTTTTTAACTGATCAGAAGTTTCTAAGCTATTAATTGACTTGCTTGCCAAGATTACATTTCCGGATTACTATTTCAACAGCTTATTGCTGATAGTAGAGTTTTGATTTCAGCAGTCTACTTTATCATGACATTGAAGATTCAGAATATCGTGTATCTATGTTTACCGTAACACACGGCCCAACCTTTCTTGATTCTTTCCGTATATCGTCCGATTCTGATAGTTCAAATGTGTAACAGGAGTACTCATGATTGTCATCTCACTGATTTATTAAAATATAGTTTTCACAGGCCTGACACGTGATCCTTCCTCACTGAGCGCGTTTCCGTTTCCGTGCGATAAGATGTTCTGATTGTCTGTACACTATAATCCGATTTCAAAGCTCATTCAAGCATGTCAGAGTTTGTGTAACATAGGCAACTCTACATATAATTCCTAGCATTCTCATATTCTAGCAAACACTTTTAACGGCGCTCCAAATTAGTATGAAAATAGCTTGCAAATTAGATGGGGTTCAAGTTATGTCAAGAGCAACGAGACTCGAAGTGCTTTCGACACTCCTGCAATCTCTGCAGCACATCCAGAATATCCGCATTTTCGTCTATGAAATTGTGGTTTACAACCTCTTGCTTCAAGTTTTCGTGACCTTCCCGGCCTTTTACTTGATAAGCCTGGCCTCGAAAACCTCAGGGGATTCTGATTAAATCACCAGGAAAGCGACGAGTGGTCACATCATCTATTGAGCTACGATAGTAATCCACTGACTAGAATGCTAACTCCACAACAAGAATCGATTTATCGCTTGTCTTTTCTTATCTAGATTAATGAGAAGGCAAAGTTTAGCACTTTACGAGGCACGTGGTTATCAACTAATCGGGGTTATTCTCACTGGATGATTGAAGGATTCAAACGAGTGCATTTCAGTCGACTAGTTAACTACCACCAACTCCAGTAGATTTTATGCACACCTACTAAGCGTCTACTCCCCCGCGTTCCTTTAGCTCCAGATGACCACGATTGGGGGAAGTACATTAGTCCTCAGACTATGATTCGAAATGGGATTGTGAAAACCAGTAAATGTTTCCATTGGATTCGGTTTTGTTTTCAAGAGATGAGAATCGCAAACGGAATATGGATCAGAACTGCAAATAACGGCGTGAATGTTTTGTTGCTTGTCTCGTCGATGTCCAAGTCTGTCCAAGTAAAAACAAAAATACAGGTAAAGTTATCAGAAACTGCGCAATCAAATCAGAAGGGTTGGCATTTCTTGCCGTGTTCCTTATTTCTCACTTGTAGGCTGCTCTCATAAAGTTATTTTCTATCAAATATAATATATATGTAGAGAGAGAGAGAGAGAGTAGCGTAGATTGACGGAGCTGAAACGCTAAACTAGTGAAACGAATGTTACGCTTTCTGGGAGCTGCAATCCTGTCTCATGCGTAGCTGGTCACTGGTTACATGGTGCTTGTATTAGTACTTTTCTTAGGTCCGAAGCATCGGTGGCCTTCATTTGGTTCGACTTCTGATTTACGATTCTGCCTAGAAGTCAGCTCCTGCCCCCCCCCCCAACAGAACCAGCGGGTACAGTGGAAATTATCCCCTAACTGGCATACCACTTTAGTAATTCGAATTATGATTTCTTTCGCGGAACATCGTTTACTAGTACTTACAGGTGATTGTAGATTTTACTGCAACAAAGTTGAACTGGGAAATGGTAGGAAGCTGTGTGACCTAGACTACGCAGATGACGTCATATCTGTTCGAGTTCACGGACCATGCACAATGGGCACTAGATAGACTGTCGAGATCGGTTGCTCGGTTTGGCATGTGCGTCACATCTTCAAAGTGCAAAGTACTGTTGCAAGACTGGACGACAGCGGTGCCGAACTTCATACTGTATGGAGAGGAACTAACGATTGTGGACCGTTTCACCTAATTTGGCAGCTGCTTGTCAAACGATGGTATCTCGGCGATGGAGGTGAACACGCGCACATCGAAGGCTCGAGCAGCTTACGTTGGACTGAAGCACTTGTGGCGTCGGCCTGATATTTCACTGAAGTTGAAAGGTAGTGTGTACTGTACCGCAGTGCGTTCACTTCTGTTGTACGGTTGCGAGACACGGAGTATACGTGTGGGAGACGTTCGTCGATTGGAAGTTTTCGACCATCGATGTCTACGTAGTATGGCCAGGATCGGGTTGAGTGATCGGGCGAGTAATGTAGAGGTCAGGAATCTAATGCTAGTTGTTAGCTCTCAGAACACCTTGTTTCATCGTATGAAACTTAGTAGACCACGCTGGTTGGGTCACGTGTTGCGTATGGCGAACACTCGTCTACCATACCATGCTCTATTTTGTATTCCTCCCACTGAATGGAAGAAGCTATATGGAAGTCAACAGATGACGTGTCAACGTGGGATGAGGATATGTATTTCCAACCGAGGTAACGTATGTGTCTCACGTCTTCGTGGTTGGGGTCCGAAAGACTCGTCAGCTAGCTGGCTGGCAGGAGACACTGAAGAATATGGCAGTGAATCGCGAACAGTGGCGATTGTGTTGTCATTTTCTATCGAATGAGGATGACAAAGAGAGCGTTTGTGCAGTTAGTGTGTTCCGTGTGTTGGCTGCAGCAGCGTCTTATCTTTCCCACCTGAGTGGGTCCACTCCCTTTTCTTCTTGGATATTCACTCTTTTTATAGAAACCTGTAGCTCTGGGGAAAGGCAGCGGTCAGTGAGGCTTGTCTTGCTGTTTACCGCTGAACGATCATGATAATGATGATGTACTATTCGTCATCGGCGTAATTTGGATTGGACCGGCCAGATAAACGTCCAGCCTCTTTTTTAGTAATGCATATTTTCATTGCTCATGAAATTTCATCTTTTTCCACAATGTCAGCTGGTGGTAGCTAAATTCTCTTCTTAACACACATTGCCGAAGCAGTCTGATTTTAGGAAACTTCCGGTTCTTGAAAAGTACTTTTCTACTTTTATGTAACCGCGGCTGTTTGGTCTTTTGCTTCCTCAATTTTCACACTTCATGTTACGCTCTATAGCAGTTTGCTTGCCTTAACCTTCTCCCGCAAATCGCGTCCCACTGCCATGAGAATCCCTGGAACCTACAGGGAAAAGACGCTATCGACTGTTGATTTTTCCAAACTCGATTCTGATGGGCAGTAGGCACTCCAAAAGTATTTGTTGTTATCGAAATTGGTGCAGCAATGGAGATAAAAGGACTCAAACTATATGAGGAACGGTCATGTTTTATCTAAAGGATTCTGTTCGGGATTGAATTCAAGTGGTTTGCCTGTGCTGAATTCCCCCAATCCAGATCCCTAGCTTTAGGGAAACTCGTCCTGCTGCCTAATCGCAATCCATTGTCTTCTGAGACATCTGCCTTTGAGCCATATGGCGTTTAACAATCGTCAGTGCAGCTTAGAAAAAAGCGACGGATTTTTCGTCATGTAGCTCTCACTGGCCTCGTTCACTAGTCTCGGATAGCCACCAGCCGCGAAGGAATTGATGGGCATCTTTTGAACGGCGCAAATAGGACGCCGCCTGAACATTGTGTGGCCAAGAAAAGCGACTTGGCAGCCGAGTGTTCATTTCGTCAGTAGCTATGATTTCAGCAGATCAGCTTGTTTACTTCATCTCACATAAAAGCTGATAAACGAAGGTCTGAGACAAATGAACATCGGAAATAACCGTAGTTGACGCAGTGCGTGAATGGGATTTCGTACCTTCTTTTCCTGACGGCTCCCTTCTACTTTTGTTTATCACGCGTACACAAGCCAACTCGGAACAGGTTAACAATCTGCTTGTTCAGACACTTCTACATACCAAGTCAGAAACGAGAAATGACGAATCAGTCTTCACACCAACAGGCATTGGAGTTTGAATCAATATAATTATCAAATATGGCCAAAATTTAGCTGACAAAGCTTTTATCAATAAGCGTTTACTTTGGGCCTGATGGCTTATGTGATCTTCAAAAGATAGGGGTAAGATAAGATTTGGTCTATGCAAAATAGTCGTATAACTTCCGTGGGATTTAAATTTGAGCGTGATTGGCTTGCCTGTTTAGATTCGTCAAGACTTCTTCCACTCCGATGGGCACGGCATAAATCAACTTCCCTACGAATTTTTCTCCACAAAGAAGTCACCAACCAACATGAAGGCCCAACTCATCAAGAAAATTCCGTGAGTGTCAGGCAATTATTTCATCCGCGTTAGGAGTCATCAGCAATGCATGTCCATCGCGCCTTAACCGGGATACGAACCCGTAACGAAACGATTACAATTCCAATATCCAATCGATCAGCTTATGAATGGTTATTTAAACACTAAACGTGAATAACGCGGCACTGTATCCGACACCAAATTTTTTGTATCACAGAATTACACCAAATGCATGATGTTCAGCGAAACTTTGAGACTTAAAATCATCTCATCCGTGGTTCACCCCTGACTTCGTAGAGCCTATGAATCCTAACAAACATAACAAATTTGCATAATCCATCCGTGGTTTTCAGTGCCAATAGGAATCCATAAACTGAGCTAATAAACACTGAAGATCAATTTGAATTCTCTGCCAGGGGAGACATTTTTCACATCTGATGTTTCGATACGTCTTGCACTTGTGATTTCATTCAACAGAACCGCAGATAACTAGACTTCTATTTCACCAACATCGAATCTTCGATTTTGTTCAAATTCATTCGAACATGAAACCAACTAATGAAGAAATCGACGCATTTTAAGCCAGTGCATTTCTATCTGCTTGCTAAAAACAGATGTCTAATTCAGGGACCAGACAATTGCATCTAACTTCATCATCATTCTGCTTTGAATTAATTCGCCAAAACGACAGAGCTTGTTTAACCGCATGGATTTGCCAATTCCCACTTCTGTGTGAGATTAAGATGTCTGACGAGACTGCAGAATAAAAAGTGCGTGAGGATTGCATTTTCACCACGTATTCCCTGACTGTATGTTTCTACTGTCTTACCCAGTCTGCGTTACTTAATGAGAGTTTGTTGATAAAGTTTTATCCACTCACGACCATTCCAGTCATGTGATATTTTATGAATTTCGAGTTGGAAGGTCTGGTACAATTTGAATCAATAAAATTTGGACCCATTCAAGCCACCGCATTGGAGGGTAATTCTCGGGCAAAATGTCCCAGCATAATTTGACTTGGACTTCGGCCTTAGCTGCTAGAAAACGCGCGGTACTAAAGTGTAGGAGGCGCTTCCCGTGGGTGTGTATTCAAATTCCAATGCGATTCCTGGCTTTTCAAATTTATTTCAGTGTGTGTTAGGTTCTGTTGCGAGAACAATGAGGATTCTGAACTTGCTTGCTGAATCGGTGCTTCAAAGGCATGAGAATCCAAATTTTTCGTGGTTTTCGGACACTAACACCTACGGCAGGTGACCGTGCAAACCACATTTATTACGTAATTCTTCGTGAACCAACATTTTGCAGACTTTCAAACACTTAACTAACTAACTAATCTAATTTGATATTAATTTGCACAATGGGCAAACCGGACTTCGCGCTACGCCGACGACTCTGGGTTGAACGGTTAAATATACGCTTTTATAAATTCAGTTCCTATAATAACTCACTGTTCATTCATGTCTCCTATTTATATTGGGTAGTCTGTTGATGAGCAGTAATGCAGTACTGTGCAGTCAACTACTGTGAAAATCTGTCTAGTACGTAATGAATGTATCACTTTCTAAGCGTTGAATTTTCTCTTCTGTCTGGACACTTGAACTCTGATCCGCAACACATCCTTACGACACTGTCGACCGCGACTCGTGTTTTGGTCGAAGCTTGTAAGCTCCAGTGGTTGATTGTGTACACGTGCGTGTGTAGTTGACATTATTAGGAAGTACACACTTGCAAAATTAGCACAAATCTACTCCTTCCAGCGTTTTCAGTCAAAAGACTGAGAATGACTGAACCATCACAAAAGTATTTCGTTATTTTTCTGCTATCTACCGACAAGGCACTGCAAGACTCTGCTTATTTGTATAAGCAGAGGCGAATTTTTCCACTTTAGGAGCCAAACCCTTTAGTTTGGGAGACTTGTGTCCCAAACGAAAAGTGCTAAGCAAAACATTAATATCGACGACTGATGCATTGTGACCATCTAGACTATTTCTTCCTCCCCGAGCGTGATGAGTAAAGTTTTACGCTTATTAATTTGCGGATTCACCGCGATCTTTCGGATGTAACAAATCGGATTTTCAGTAAGTTATACGAGTGGACTTCACTGCATACATGCTTGAATGGCAAAACTAATGTGACGCCAAAATGGTTGGACTTACATTCAAGAAGCATCATACACTTTGCTAATGAAATGATCGTTTACCACGAGGGCTTGTACCGTTCCTTTGTAGAACACCTTAGCTGCATCTTTTTCCACTCCGTTTCCGGACAGTGCCAAAAGTATTCGGAATCACTACAGATTCTGTCGGAACTGCCAACCGCGAGTCAAACTGAATTCTTGCCTTCTTTTTAGCCTGAGAAGCAACTCGCTGTTAAGTTTGATCTCCACTGATGGACATAGCACGACAGGACTTACTGTTTCCAATTTCAGGCAAATAAGCTGAAATTTCATTTTTGTCACTGCCTATGTGGCCGGTGGTTACTACCTATGTACTAATCTGACCTGTGAGCAAGTCAACTCTCCGGAACACAGACATAAAAACACTGAATCGCCGGTGCGATATTCTAGTGCAGTAACGTTAACATTGTAAGCGCTGAAAATGACGGTACACCTTTTTATCCCGTTTTCGTTAACACTGCTCGGGCAGCACGTGTACATATTCACGCGCACGGATTTGAGCAACGACGGTCTGTTAGTGAGCCCACAGTTTGTGAACATACGTACAGTAGTCAGAGTTTTACTTAAATCCACGTATTTTTCCATGAATCCGGATAGGTCTGACATGATTCGGAATTATGAGAAGTGTTCCAAATCATTTTTTCCGTGGGAGTTACTTGAAACAATTCAATACCAAACCTAAGGCATTAGGTCAGAAAAATCAAGCGGCACCAAACAACTTGAACTTTCTTGAAAATTTTGTTTCCCCCAGTGAAATATGAGAAGATGCTGCTTTAGTTCGGTTTATTTGTGGCCATTCTGGTCACCTACTGGAAATGACGTCAATGATCGTGTGGAACGGATCGAAATCAATAACACCAACAGCAACAACAAGAGAAGTCACAACAACAAGAAACAGAATTCCAACGGCGAAAAAACCAATACTTCAATCAGGTTGTCGACTGACCTTCTTAGCATTTTGCAATAAATAACTGTGGTTGTATCATCACAGTTTCTACGATTCCGATTGTCGCACGGTCATACCGCGTTAATTGTCTACAAGAAATCAGAAAAGAAAAATTGCAGCCTTCCGGTAGAAATATATTATGGGGAGTGAAAAAGAATTTCTTTCGTGTTCCCTGAGGGCCAGTAAATTTAATCTCACCGCCAAAGCGTTCATTAGAAAACCCAGTCTAACGGCAAGTACACCTTTTTCGTGGTACAAAGGCACGAACAGTTGTACAACTTTGTCGACTGGCACAAAATTGGGCTTGCCAGTCATTCAGTTTATCCCGAGAAAGGGCTTAGTGACGAACACAAAATGATACATGGACACAAAATGATACATGGTCTATTTAATGAAACATTCTGGAGGGCGATAATTTCATTTTTTCTGTCAATAAGAGCACAAGACTATCCCAAGCACCTGACTGTAAATCGACCTGCGGTAAATTTGGCTGGATTCTTCTTCTTCCGAATGCATCATACTGGACAGTCGTCCAATCCGCAAGCAGAAATCTTCGCTATAATGGAGTTTGCAGAACGCTGCTTTTCACGTTAATTTCTCAGAAAGATGCATGTATCCCATGCCTTCGTCGGGAAATCCGTGCGTAAAATTCTACTGCGCATCAGAGGAGACTGTGACAGATTATTTGCTCCTGAAAAGTGGTGGCTAAATTCAGGCTAGCACTCCCATGGTGTCCCATTCAAAACCTTTCCCTAATTTTTTGCATTTCAAAGTCATAGCATACTAGATCTACAGTTCAGAACCTGGGCGGCAAAATATTGAGATAAAATAAATACGGCCATCTCTGAAGGCACCGGAACTTTTCAAAAATGCAACACCATTCCATGAGACTCGACAATTCATTTCCTCGCTTACCCCAACGGTACCCGTACGAGAAGGGAACCTCTGCCGTTGAAAATGTCAAATCGCAATGAATGAAATAATCATTAACAAACCGAATAATTCCATCCTAACTAGAAATAAAAGGAACCTATAGCAAAAGGTTCGTGAAACCGCGGCCTTCTAGCTCGAAACAATTTTATTTTGGAGTGTGATTACACAAATTCAGTCTGCTAAGACGGAAGCTGTGAGTAGTGAATCTCATGTAGCTTTTGTAAACAAACAAAAATATGTGACACCAGTATTTACAGAACTTTGAACAGGCCGTCAAAATCCTGACAAATGTAACAACTTTTTAAGGAACAGACTCAAAACTGGCTGTAACAAAGCGTTCCTCTACAGTAGTGATCGATTTGGGCTTGAAAACTATGGAGACCTTCTTCATATATTGCACAAGAGCTTTTCGACCATAAAAATTCTCAAAAACAAATCGCGGAAGGCGAAGCTCAGGTGCTCAATAATGAATATACAATGTACTTAACAAGTCGATTCAGGTGACTCGCAAGCGGTGTTGTAACTTCACGTAACAAGCGCAGTACCGCCCATATATGACTTCAGCTTTGGGAGTAGCAACATGCCTTCGTTCTGACAACGATGAACTCCTTGAGGCATGACTTCTTTCAGCAAGAATTCGAAATGAACCAAAGGATTGTAGTTATCGGGCAAACTAAATTTGGCTATCAATTGTTAAAAAAGTATACATTACCCCAAACTGAATGATCGTGCCAAATAAGGATGGTCTGTTCGTTCGTCCATTTTGTTTGTTGAGGTGTTCGCAACCATGAACCATGGATTGATTTGATCTGGTTTGTTTTTCCTTTCCGAGACACTAGAAAGTTTTGAACGTCTCACTGATTTTATAACCGGTTTTTTCCTTGTCTAGTAAATAGAAAGAACAAAAAATCAAAAGAGTACAATTCAAATAAAATTAAAACTGGTACAAAACATCCCGCCTGGACATAGCAAACTACAAGCTGATAAAAGGTGGCAAAGTTCGCGTTGTGTTCAGACTATCGTGAGTCGATCGAGGAACTGTCCCAGATTTTACATACACTATAAATAATCAGACAGAATCTTTTCCCGTCGCATCCAAGCAACAGCGGAAATCGAATGATCTCCACCCTATCCCCAGCCCCGCAAAAATTACTGACCAAATTAAGTGGGGAGGGAGAGAAACTGGGTATATTTTCGTGAAGGTCAAGCTGCTTTAAAAATGGAGAATGTAATCAGTCTTTTGAAAAAGATGTTTTTAATAATTGCGCTAGCAGCGATGATGTTTCTGTAAAAATTAAGGTGAAACAGCACTAAAAGCCGAAACGCAAATTAGAAATGACTGGAACCGGTTCATGTGATACATTGCACTCGAATGAAATGAATCGAGAATGTGTGTTTCTTAATTCCATAGCCTTGTTGTCAATAGAGAGAAGGACATATTTTTGCTTTATGTGAAAAATGCAATTTATTTTCGAAAGAAAAACAATTTTATTTGTCCCATCTCGGGAAAACGATTATTTTGTACTTGTATCCCAGCTAATTAGAAGGACAAAGAACTAGACAAGTATGAATTCCCTAGATTTGTGGTTACATGGAGACGTTTGACAGACGGACGGACGGACAAATAGACAGACACAGACACTCGGAGAAATAAACAAACAAGTAAACGTGTCGACAAACAAAGGAAATTTCTAAATCCGCCAATTTTGTAAAACTCCCGGAAATTTCACCTTCGAAGTGACCATAAGTTTTGACCTACTTCAGTATTTACGAGGTGTCCTAATTAACGTACCTTGAATAGAATCGCAAGATAAATTCACGCCAAATCTCGCCAGTTTTCATCTCACAGACATCAACTATTCATTTTAGGTTTGCTAATGGTCAGGCTGAGAAGGCAGTGTATTAGAGAAACCTGCCTCAGTTTGCAAAATGGTCGGTAATCACTGAATCTAATTTAGTGTCAAACAAACACTTGTCAGCTTCCTTCGTTCTTAAGATTAGTTGTGCTAGCTTGGTCGAACACAGCCTTTTGTAAAAAGACAGAGCAGAACAACACTAATTACACAATGGTTATGGGGCCAGAAATCCGTTGCCGTTTACAGCCAATTTTATTAAATAATTCTGCTATCCTGTCCATGACGAAACAAAAAAGATGTGTGCAATTTGATAACCGAAACAAATAGAGTGAATTTCCAACGTTTGAACTTCCCCGGGCTCTTCGCGTTCCCCACTAATGCCACGTTTGATGGGGAAAGCACACACCAGTCGTGAGTGTGTTCAATTTTATTCGTGCACTGCCATCGAATCAGTACACTATCAAACCTTGCGTGTATCCATCCTTGGAAGCATTTTATGCCTGCTTCATTCTTGTTAGGAACCCCCATCAACGCCTAATCATCACATTCGAACCGGGAGGCGACCCAGTGAGAAAACACTTGTAAGTTGAATGCCAAAAATGCCGGAAGATTTCTTGGATTTCAGCACGATAAAATAGGACACTAATCCGTCCCGATACGAGATGTGCAATGTAGATGAGTCCTAGCAAGAACGGGAAAAACAGTCGCACAGAGCTTCCGTGGCTTTTGCCGTAGAATTGGATGTCAACATTACAAATCACTGGCTCAGGGCATCTTCTGCTTCTTCTTTTGATTGCGGTCAGAAACAAAACACGTAAGTGTTATTAACTATTCGATAAATGTGATCCCTACACATCCCGTATTTGTTTTGATAATCGAATTTGTGTAAGTCCTCCCAGTTCAGTTCAACATTAGTTCATTACATGCTTCCAGACATATCTGAGTATCAACCTCCATGAACTCCGCAAGCAATATTATGAGATTTTCCGAATGCATTTGCAAAAGACGTGTGGTGCAGTAAGTGATAGCCATCGTTAACTAATCCAGTTTACTCAAAACTTAACATTATGGGGGTATTTTGTTACAGTTTGTCATTCCTGGTTGAATAGTCGTTATTCTACCTTATGGTTCCTTTCCACTCCCATCTCAGTAACAAAACGACTCGGTACATTTATCTAAAGTGATAAGATCAGGTTTCCAAGACTAGAATTCCCGTATCGTACTGTGCACAACACTGATTGAAGACGCGATCCCAAAATTGTGCTTACGCTGGAGGGCCAACGAGAATATGAAATAAAAATAAACAATGGGACATATACCTAGAGTATAGTTTGTCTCCTGCATTTTGTTCTACGAAACTTTGAACTTTATTCCCTCAATATTATGGTAATATTATTTCTGCCGGAATGCATTTTCTCATTCACTAAAAATGGTCAGAAAAAATAGTTTTTATTCAGCCAAATGAAAATGCTCTGTGCCTTACCAGCCATGCCTTCGGTAAAATGACATAAATCTGATTGTTGTCATTTATTACTTTCGGAACTCGTTTCCCAAGGGGAAATAAACAGATGTAAGTGGAATTTCATTGTTGGTTTCAAATTATGAGGGATTTCCGCTCCGATCCGCCTAAATTTGTCGGTATTCATCGTACAAACAGTCTAGAATCACAGCTTGGCGAAAGGTCAAACTGAATGGCGGATCATAGCCCACTTAGTTCTATTCCCATCCGCTTCTCTTGAAAATGAACAATCCCTTCCGCCTATGAGCAATCTGATTTGCCCTATACATGAGGCATTTTATCCCACTGGGCTGGAACCCTTAGGCTCACATCATCTCCATTGCAATCGGACTGGACTCTTAGCTTTCTCGGCATGGTGCAGTAAGTACCAATAAGTACCCGAATCCTAGCACCATCGTTTAGATCTCCTCAAATTTTCTAGTCTGATTTACGAGGCATTCAGTTCAGAAAGAAAAGCACAAACATATCGATCTACCCTCAACTAAGAGTGTCGAATACATTCACCACCGTTAATGTTGTGAAATGGTCAAACATGATCCATTGCTTTGCAAGACAGTGTCAAACTTCACTTTCTAAATCTAACCGCAAGCTGGTCACTGTCCCGCAACCCAGAGCTCGATTGTACTCGGATCATTCAGACGTGGTTGCTGCATCAGAGTAAACCAAAGCATGAACTGATGCACAACACCGACAAACCATAATGAGCTGAGGATAATTCTATATAAGTGTTCAAGAAACTCCAAAACTTAACGTTCAATGTCGGTTCCAAAGATATGACGCGAGACGAATACTCTAAACACCATTATTTGATCCGACGTGGAAAATTGAATGCGCAGTTCTCTTCTAACGGAGTTATAAATAGTCACATAGAGGGAGTCGCTATTAGGCCCAATGCTCGAAGGATGAAATTCGAAAAAATCTGCGTTGCATGATGGTATACGTGGATTGAATATTCACTAGCAGGATCTGGATGATATCTCCCTAGCGTATAGTTGATTGATAAATCGTAGCCAGTTTTTCAAATGATTTAATCATCTGCAACAGACCAGACAGTTAGCGGTAAAGGCTGAAGCTGGCTGACGCTTCTAATTTCTTGATGTAACATTTGCAAGTGTAAATAAAATCTCACTGGGATTGGAAGGCACTTGAATTTTCACGGTGTTACCCCAACATGTCATAAAAGAACCTGAGTACAACGCTTAATCCAACAAGCTAGGAAGATCTACCCAAACTAAACAATAAAAGTAAAGATACACAAGATACGTAATGTCACATGCAATTAGATATCCCAGGAAGTTCAGTTAGCAATGCTTTAAATACACGCCAGTGGAGCGGAAGGTCTACACCATTCTCACAGAGGGGTTGCTTTTCACTCGCTCCTTCAGCAATGACGGTTATAGTAAACTTTTCAAAAAGCCTATTCCGAATACACTTTAAATTATCTAGAAATAAGGGTTTTCAGGTTAAACCCACTCCATCCTCCGTCAGCGAATTAAAGACCGTCTGCCACTGTCAACCTCTTTCGTTTGCATTTCTCAGTTCACGTGCTGCTGTGGAGCCGGCTACATCACTAGTATAAGTAAGCATCTAGCCAATAGATTGCATGAATCCCAACCCGCGTGAATGAGGAAAGGAGTACTCAGCACTGTCCGGGGCCTACAGAATAGGACACATTGTCGATACCGAAAATTCAGTGACCATCGATTAGTCATTTGAAATTATATATGGACCTCCTACCGAACCTATGACCATACGACTTCTACTCTTGGGCTACATTAACCAAAGACAATTTATGCATAAATTTAAGCTACCGTAACGGTAAAGTATGATGACCAATTGCTTGAGGAGCAGCGTAGACACTATCGAAACAATGCGTTTACACAGAAAACCGAAAGTAATTTTGGCCTTCATAGACCAGTGTCGGCATGGATGCTTGAGAATTTAGAAGAAAAGGGATTTTTTCCTTTCAACCGTTCTTTTTCGTCAATGATGGGAACTTGTCGTGAACGTTTTGCAAGTTTAGTATTAGTTGTTTTTGTTAAAATCAACCGATTCCTCATAGCGCATGCCATATCTCGTGTACTTCGATTTTACTATCTACATTTCTCTCTTCTCCGCAAGTAAAAAGAAAAATCAATGAAAGCCTCAAATCTGTCTTTACAAAATCCAGGTTCAGGTGGACTGATTGCTATTCTTTCTTAATACATGTTTGGAGCTGGAGTAAACTGAATATCCACAAAGACACTACGCAGACCGGGAAACGATAGCTTTGACCTTGACATTTCGAATGGAATGATCCTAAATAGGTTCTCACTAGTTGAGGCATGGTAACAGTACGGGAGACGTCCGACTGACGTTCACCATCTACCATGACTGCGAAGTACTATCCACATACGTGGAACCTAGTTGAAACGACCCCATTACAGAGGTCATGTTATCTATTAAAAGTTATTAATATACTGAAGCGGAAAATGAACACTAGTAGTTTCAGTGGATGTCATTGATGTTGAAAAATATTGGCCGTTCGACAGTACGGCCACCGTACCGAACACCAAACTTTTTTCCCATAAATTATTCATTTTCCCAGGCCAAACTCGTTTCCACTGCAACAAGCTACCAGATTTTCCGGGAGATCACCTAGGTAATTGCAAAACGAAGGTGGCTTGCTGTTCAGTCCAAAAAAGACTACGTCCAATGCGTTGCGACTTTGTGGTTCTACGCCCACCAGGTTAATCTTGCCATCTAACGGGATTGACAAGCGTCCCATTCGCAATGCCATCAAGCCGAAATTTAGTGAAAATCAGCTTCATTTCCTTTTCTCACAAGGAGACTCCGATCAGTGATGCATCTCTGCACCAGAACTGTTTTGTAATTAAAAGTGCTCAAACCAAATTCAAACAGTCTGTCTATTTCAGCAAGTGATCTCCAGCAGGTTTCATATATTTTGATCGTCGAATTGATTCCATTTGAACAATCGACATTACCTTTCTCATTTCCTTACGTCCCACTACGTTTTGTCCTTTACACTCCGCCATATGCTTCATTTTGTTAACCTTCCGTAACAGAAGTGACAGACCACAAAACTATTCCACCTGCGTACATTCGTGTTGTGGATAGCCGTTCACCTACAATGTCAACTGTACCACGGGGATGGCCGGTCAATGGTTAATAAAGAAGCATTAAAAAATGATCTCTTAAAACCCCATTTTATAGCCTATCCGATGTTTATTCAGTTGGATCTGGTGAAAACAGACCGTCGATTGTGGACGTGCTCATTTCCCACCGTTTAACTGTTATTCTGTTCATCAGCTTGTAATGAGTTGCATACGAACTTTTAGTTCTTGTTCATCACTTCTGATTACAAACCGCGCATTTTGGCAGTTTGTACCCTGATCTATGTATTAAATTCTTGCATTTCCAAGTGCACATTCCTCAAATTGTACAACGAAACTTGCACTGAGATTAAATCTACCCATCTCTTCTCTTTTTGTTGGCCATGTACGGGCCTGGTTTACAATGAGGACAAAGTAGGATCACAAAGAACTAGATACTCAGTTTCCGCGAGTGCTCGTGTTTGTATGTGTATGTGTGTGTGTGTGTGTGTGTTAGGGAAAGGGAGAGTGAAGAAGGAGAATGAGAGGTTCTTAGAGCGCACACCTGGGGTTTACTGTCGATCCAAGCAGTTGATTTCATGTTCACAATAACAGCGCGCGTTTTCGGGAAAAAGCACTCTTCTGTCATTCGCGTCTGGGAGAAGACAATTAAGGGAAAAAGGTTTACAATTTGGCTCGGTCTGTGAACAACTCGATACATCTTCTCGACAAGTTATAAATACCTCTTTCAAATGCAGTGGTCACAAGTTTCAGAATTTTGTTACAAATTCGTAGGCTTTGCAGACTAATCAAAAAGTCCAACGTGACCACTTGTCCCATTGTCACTTGTTTAATAACCACAAATATTTCGCTGTAAATTTGAATAAATTTCCCTTTTTATGAATCATTTTGCTGATATTTTTCATTGTCCAACGTATACTCCGGATGCAGAAAATAAGTGATTTTACCCGGCCTCTTAAAAACCTGTGGATCTACGTGAGCACCGAAGTTTCACTCTGAACATGATTTCGGATTCGATCCAGGCTTCGTATATCTGGCACATATCCTGGCTAGCATGGACTGAATTTGATCATGTAGGTCCCACTGACTTGAGGCAACTTAGTATTCTAACTAAAACTGATGGAAAGCTTTATTGAGTCTCTTCTCTGCAGCTCATTTCTGCTTGTACTCAATGGTAACATCTAGGCCAATAACATCGAAAAGATTGTGATAAGCAAATAGCAAACCGAACATCCCCAGACCAAAATCATTACCGGAACTCGTTATTGATCTACATGGTTCAAAAGAGGAATTTCTCGCCAAACTTATTGGTTCAGGACTGCGATAATTCACGTCTTCATGGTTTTTTTGAAATTCGCTGGAATTTCGAGCAAAATCCAAAGTTGATCGGTTAGGGTTACCGAAATACGGGTGATTAAGGTTGAACTATCCGGGAATTGTTTCTATGATAGGAAGATCACAAATAAACGACCGGGTTTACTATCTAATCAATTGGAAAACCGGAGAAAGCTCGAATGAAGATTGGAGAATTGCAGTTTATCTTTAGGGATCCGGAAATGATGACAGTTGAACGATGTGAGATTGAAAGAAACCGACCGTTGGACGATGGAACAAATCTCCATTGGCTCTTCGTTCAAAATTTCGAATATGAAATGAGAATTATCTCTGCACTCTAGATAACTTCTAGCGAACACCATGGGAGAGAATGGCTGAAAACACCAAAATCTAATCAAGCGCTACAACGTGAAAGTGCCGAGATTTTTGTAGCGGATATAACTTGGTAACGTCTCGGTTACCTCAGTAACCTCCCAGAATTCACTTTTACGTCTATTTTATCACTAATGTTGGACCTATCACATGGCTTATAGTCTGTTCAGAGCAGATTTTCTTCAATGCCGTCCCGAAAAGCTTTAATGACACCTATCATGGTCGCCTTCGACTGAACCGATCTTATTACTTCGACCTAAACGATCATTCGGAAACTGAACTTAATTATACTGCATCCGTACGAAGCGTCAATAAACGCCTCCCTCCTCCTTCCAGTACAGTAACCGAGTTCCGTGTCGAACCCCAAACGAAACCATACGCATGAAAATCGTAAGAATTATCTGATGTGAAAAGTCACAAAATTATTCACCAGCACGTTGCATGTCCTCGGCTAGAAATCATTTCAACCATAAGGCTTTTGTAACAGATGCCGATTCACTGAGTCTTCACACTTCCACTCTTTCGCTTCGATGTCACAGAGCGAATATTCGCTTGTTCATCCATGAACCTTGATTATGCAGTAAGCACGGCTTTAGCCAACGCCTTACGCAACAACTTAACCCATCAGATTCATGAGAGTTATTTAATAGTCCCACCTTTGGCAAAAGTTTCCATTTGGTGCTATTTAAGAGCAGATCTCTCTGAAGTCCACGAATGCATACGGAAAAAGACAGTTTGCGAGGTACCATTTCGAGAAGAAACGGGTGTGACCGGATGATTCTTGCGGCTTATGCGTCAGCCCTCCAGAAATGCCTCCTTTTTCGCCATCCGACACCAGTAGAACGATCTAAATCACCAAAAATTTAGTGTTGAATAGATGTCCTTCAGTAGGAAGCGAAAATTATAGGATATGAGTGCGCGGATAATTCTATTTCTGATTAAATAGCACCATCATTCCATAATTTAACACGACCGATTTGTCTCAAAGCCGACTGACAATCCATGAACTTTGTTCGATGACAACGTTAAATGGGAAAACAAGTATTTTCATTGTTTTAATAAATCAAAGCCTTCCCCAAAATCTCATCAGTTGCCTCAGAGATTACTTCAGTGGAGCGATGGAGATGCTATCAATGACACAGGATAACCAAGAACTATGAGGAATTCATTCCCACGATGTATATATTTCGTGCTATACTCACGCTACAAAAGGTTTTAACTGAATGTAACGTGATGAAGGCACCAAATTATAAAATTCATCAAATTCCTCACGACTGAATATTTGTTACTGATTTGCACGAATTGTAAGTGCAATCACTTTTCTTCTAGTCAGGGCATCATTTGATTCTCCACTGCAGCAGTCGGAAGATTTTCCCCACCCTTGTCACTGAGACTATTTCCAGCTGACGCTAAGGGGTCAAAATAAGGTATGTTGATTGGAGCATGCAACAGGCAGTTCCTCTTTCTTTGTTATGCATGTTCGTTAATTGTCTTGTATGCCCCAAGAAAATTCTTTCAGTGGATAGTTGCCCTAGGTTGTTCTGGCATCTCGTTCGCCAGGTATACCACTTTATCTCAGTGCCATCTGTAATCTTTTACTTCTTTTATTAATGTAGCAATAGTGGATATCCTTTTTCAGGTTAGGGGCCTGGGCCAAGTGGGAAAGTTGGCCGGCGCTAGGAGGACTCGAACCCGTGACCTTCACATCAAGACGCCACGAGCAGATCCGCTTGACCAACGGTAACCTCAGTTTGAATGATAATAGCCAGACAATTCCCAAAGAATTGGATTTTACGATTGTTGATCCCTGAGTAAACCTGAGACCTAAGATCGCAAATATCCCGTTGATCACCGATATTTGATGGATATACGTGTAAGTAAAATAGTCAAATCAATCCAACTTCGGTCATCCCCCTCACAGCCGGATGTGAATACTAAACCACCACACATCTCTTATGACAAGCATGAAGCAAACGAAAACTATTTACTCTTGTGAATACAAACGAAACATTCGTAGATAACTATGCTTCCATTTGTGATAAAATGATGGCGATCTCATGAGCGGGACTAAATGGATGTTCGGATATATACTTGACAATACGAATGAGAAATTAAGGGTTAGTAGCAGTTTTTCAATATTCAAATCAACTTACTTATGAGTAGTCGAAATGTTTCTTGCTCATCTTTCATTCCAGACGCCTGCTTTCATGTGCACAATCCACGGCCAGGGATAAAAATGACATCTCAAATCGTGAGTGTGATTTCATTTTGGTGTTATAAGGCAGGTTGTAGTACCAACTACGCATGGATTACTAAAGTGTCGGTTAGATCGCTTCACAACCTGCAGCAAGCTGACTGTGTTATCAGCCATTCTGAAGTGTTTGATAAACTTGATCGGCCCTCAAAAGAGATTCATGATCGAATATCAGTGCTTCATTTCTAGTCCTGATCGGGCTTACGATTCAATACAGGATTGCAGTCGTTCTATGATATTTTGTGAATTCTTAGATTTAACTGAATTTTAAGGGCAATTTCATACCCATTTTTTATCGCTACCTATATCGACCTACATTTGATGATCCACGAGTAAGACAACTGGGAGAAATCTAAAACGTGGGCCAAAGTCCTGAGCAACGTTAGGGGGGACAAACCAGTAGAAATTCAAAATGAAAAGGCTTTTCAAAATGACTAACCAGTTACCAAATAAAATATCACAAACGAGCGCTGACTTTATGCATCCTGTAACTAAATAATCACTATTGCAGTGCATAAAACAGCCGGCTTAGGAGAGTGATAATTCATGCGTTATCCCGACAGTTAGAAACTACTCATCCAAGGACGAGGTATGTTCATACTCGTCATTACGGTTTTATCATTTCCGATCGAGCTGAGAGTCATGTTTTGCTCATTCTAAAGTCGTTCCTGATTAATATTCTTTCTTTTTTAGAGGCTTTTCCACAACAGCCAGGGAGAAACGTCAAGAGTGATTTTATATTGGCACCAAGCATTTTATCTCAAAAGTAATCTTAGAGTATGTTGTTCGGAGTCAACATGTAGAGAGTGAAATTTTTGAACTGATTCGTCGAGTTGCTGGCACTTGTCAAAAATATGTCCCCAAGAATCACTCAAAAATTTGCTTATTAATCAAACCGACAAATAAAGTCAATTCTCATCAGAAAAGAATGGAGTGATTATTCGTTAGATTCTCCTCAATAGTAGATTGTGGACCAAGTCTGTGTGTACCAGCAGCACTCTCCCACCGAGTCATGCTCGTTGTCAGTCACATGGTTGTAACTTGTTGCATAGACTTATTTCTGCTTCATGACGTATTTCTACCTATCTAATGAATGCTGCTGTCGACTTTGGCCTGCTTCTTATTTGGATCACGAAACCCCGACCCTTTGGTCCGAGTGATCAGTTTCCACTCTCCAACCTTCCAAGCACCCCATTTCATGCCGTACTCCGAATGCCACTTTCGGCGTTGTTTAATCAATAGTCGTTCAGCAATGTGCCTTTTTGATCCGGGTCTCCCTACGGTGAATCGACAAACCACAGCATGAATAGAGATTGGATTGTTGTTTTGGTTTTGAACTGTCTGTTTGGGATAGAATTAATGTTTAGAAGATCAAAATCAGTAGCCATGATTTCTAGCTGGATGATTTGGTGATCTCGCTCATTGTGTGGAATCAGTAGCCGACCCTATTTTCAAACCAACCTATTCACAGTTACACACCACCAGTCTATAAATTCTAAAGTGGGATTATTTCTCGGCTGGATTCTGTCGACCGCCGAACTCCGACTGAAACCCAGGCAACAGCTTTTGTGTGCACCACATGACCCCAGATAGGTATCTGAACTGTTAACCTGGAAAGTACATACCTAGAGGTATGCTCGACCCACACGATTTTCGTTCATGTGACAGTGTGCTGCCCAAATGGAAAGTGTAATAAAGTGTGTTCAGGTGGAAATATTACCAAATAACGTCTAGATAAAGGTTTTTAAGGGATCGTCACTTGGCAGTGTGCATATCGAAAGTGGTCCACCGAGGCAACGACACATAAATGAGATTTGGTTTTATAGTCCAACTTTCTGGTCTCAAAAAAGATTAATTAGGACCTTTCAAACGTCTTGGCCTGAAGTTGACATCCACCCAAAAACACGGTGGTTCATCCGATGGCTCCTTGAATTGACATGGGGCAGTTCGACAATAGCAAAGGTGGTTGGGCCAGCCACTCATTAAATACTTTCTAACCGCTGCTTTTGAAAACAAAAACCGCTTCTAATTCCCGAATACTGAAACATTAAAACAATGCTTTCACGCCAACCCGTCGTCGAAATTAATAGAGTATTTTTCAAAAATACTTGGGTAAATTATTTGTATTGAATAAATCAGATTCATTGAGAAAACAAGCTATTATTCACCCGGTAATAAATTTGTGAACTGTTAGCTACTTCGGTCAGAGTTACGCCTAATTTTTAATAAAGTCTAGGGTTTAAATTTTACTCCTCGTTTTTTTGTACTTAACGACCGCATAGTCAAGGTGTTTTCCCCCCGTCAAATCACGGCATATCAAGAATTATTGTACAGTATTTTAATACCATATCAGGTTGATTGCATAGGACATGATGACCGCTCATGGTGGTATCTTAACTAAGTCGAACAGCAAAAGTATAGACAAATGAAAAAATTCCCGTGCAAGCGTAATTAGGAAATGCACAATCAACGATTGCCTGGGTAATCCAGCACTTGGTGCGAGCTGATATCGGATACTCAATTCAAGTTTAAGTTGCACCAATGCATGGTGATTTGCGACATACTTCACACGTGTCTTCTTACGATTTTCTCTTCGTGTAAACTGTTTTCGGATAATTTTGGTTAGATTATCGTTTACCGTTTTCATCAAGTGACTTACTGCAGTCGCTTTAGAAGAGTATCCGACACACGCGAAGCAAACTGTTGCAGAAGAAAGCGTACATCAACAACCGACAAGGTCACCACAGAAAGACTACGCCAGACATCAATATATCACAATTAAGAAACTGCAGCTTAACTTGCTCGAAATAGACCGATCCAATGACCGCCTGCTAAAGCCCCAAACAGGTGAAATATAAGCCTAGAAAAACAGTGATCTAACTTGATACCGGGTCGGTAAACGCGTTAATTCAGTGACCACAAAAATCACAGTAACCTGATTTTTCTAGTTGCATTGGAAAACTTATCTCGTTTACTATTGTCTTCTTTTCACTATTTCCTATCTAGTCTCTACTAAAGCCCTACGTCGAATGATGAAATTTGAATGGCGGAAGCGAGGTTTGACTGCGTTCGTAATTCTTTTTACATAAGCGACACATCTCGATACGACAATACCGTCAGATGCCTTGAATCAAGCATCGAGGTAAAATGAATGTAGATTTTGGGGAGCGGATGAACCAAGACTACCTTTCATCGTTTACCTCCTTTATTAATGAAACAACAGTGTACGCCATTTTCAGAAAGGGTTGCCTAAAGAGAAATTTGACCGTCGTTGGAGTGATTCAAACCCACAGCCTTCAGCTTCAAACTCCGCGACATTGACTCCAGCCGGTGATACAGGGAATTCTTCATGTGCAGCGTGCTTTCAGATTAAAATGAGTTCTGTCGAAATTTTAGCTAGAGGTGAACTCCATCTAAGAATCAAATTAGCTTGATTAAATCATTCGAAACCACCTTCTGAATCGCTTATGATAGAACGGTTCCGTCTCCTAGCGAAACGGGGGTTGAATGACTGAAGTGAACTGAACCAACGGTTCTTTACTCCATTCGCATCCTACGACTGAAGTCATTGTTCAAGTATGCGATTGCTAAACAAACATGCAGTAGGGCGTGAAATGTCACGGCTAACGATGGCGCTATCACGGTGTGAAATCAAACAGTTTAATCAGATTAAGCAACATTTTGGAAAGTAACTAAACAACAGTAAGGAGGAAAACATTAAAAAGTGATTTTTAAATGATCGTCAGTACAGTATTTGGAATTTGGTGTTTGATACTTGTTAGAAAGTTAGTTGTAGACCATTTCAGAAGTGAATTCAGTTAGTGACTGTTCTAAAAGAATCGCTCAGATCCGCAGATCACACTCGATATAAGTTGTACAAGTATGCCCGTAACGTGGGCGAGATTTTTAACAAAGGTCATCTATGGTAAAAGTTGTGGCTTTCGGTAAATTCACCCTCGGTGTAATATGGTTATGTACACGTGGTGGGGTGTATGCCTCGTAAGCAATGTATACCGCATCACGACAAGGTTGTTTACTGAAAGTGGTATGTAGACGAAGTGCATTGGGAAGTTAATCGGAGTTTGCAATAACAAAAAAGCACTAAGCAATCAGAAATCTCGAGAAGAGTGGCTGAATTTACTAACACTGATAAATGTCATGGGTCGGCAAACGTTTCCAGCAGATAACAGGGTGACCTTTAATGTCCGACACCGCTAACTGTTGCCGGATGAAGGTAATGAAGCTTTCGACAATTTCACTTGGTATATTAGAAAACAATGCATCAAGTTACAGACTATCGGCCTAAGTTCTCGTAGTTTCATGCAAAATCTCAGGACAATTTTATGCATTCCCTTTAAGAAACCTTTGGAGAATTTAAGGACTGGAGGTCCCCGGGAAAACTGATAAACTAGTGGTATTTTCCCATGCTTTTTCGTTGATTAGTAGTTTATTCACTATTCCTCAAAAGGCAAGTCACACAGTTAGCGCAAGCACATTCGAGATTTCCACTAAGAAAACATTTTAGTCCTAAGGGGTGCTTCGATGCCATCAGTACAACTTCCATCAAGGGAAGAAATGTCTTCTGTTTTGTGAACCGGGACCCTAGAAGTAAAATATTAAAATGCACCTACATTTGGCGATCACGTGGAACAACGAAACCCGTGTCCAACACCACTACATTGGTCACGCAATAGGAATGAATTTTGCCAACAATTGTGGCTAATCCAGAAGGGGTTTATCACACGAACGCCAATGCTCAGCCGCTGATTGTGAACCAAAGTAAATTCGGACCCGATTCTCAAAGATGGACAAATGACCCGTTGTTCCTATTGAGTCTAAATGCAGAATTAATTCTAATGGCAACAGAATAGCAAGGGTAATTCACTTAGTATGCACAATCCGCACATCCGGAAATAGATGGCAAATATGTCGTTCCAGTTAAACAGGGAAAGTAATAAACCTTCAGACGATACAGTAACTTATCAATCCATGACATGAAATTTATGGTCTGCTGATGACTAGGAGTGTGCACTGGATTGCTTAGATCATGCACGAATGAGCAATGACTGTCGGCTAAGAAACAGCATCATCGTTAGGGAATTAACATCTAAAAAATGGTTTTTTGTTTCGAAGCCGCATAACTTTTCATCACCGAATATAAGATTTTTAGTAAACTTTGTCCCAAATTAAAAGTTCTTTAAAATAAAACATTAGTTTTGTCACCACCAAGCTGATAGTTAAGGCGTTGTAAGTGTTCAAACATTGCCCGGACCACGACAGTGAACCGATCGGTTGGACCGATTTCACTCATTTTACTCCTTGGATAACAGTTACCTCATGAAGTGCAGTGTAACTGGTCCTATGATGTCTCCGAACTCCGATGTAAGCTATTTACGGTCGGTACCAGTTCTGACAAAATACGCCAATTATTCTTTCTCTATCAATGTACCAAAGAAATAGTAGTAAGAAACCCCATTTTCCTTCATCTTACGATATCACCAAATACTTTGATCAAAATGCTGAAAAAGGACAACTGCCAATATGCTTGGAGACCTTGACCCGTTGACGTCGGACAGAACTAATGACGTTTGGTCAAGTTGAATGCAACTGCACGTTACAGACAGTCTGCTTATGGATTTCTCCATTAAAATGTGGTCAGTTTTGATGACCTTGCTGGAGGCCTTGACTGAGAGGCGGAGATTTGTACGTGTATAATCATTCCAGATCAGGTGCACAGTTACAAACCTCCAGAAAGCAAACAAATAATTTGAGAAAAACAAAATAAGTAAACCAATGCTGTTGGACAAAAGTGAACTTCCCAAATTGCTGCTCTAACGGCGAGCCGAAAAACGTAATCTTTGCGTCCAACCAGTGGTGTTTAACTGGGTCCGATCTATTTTCCATCACAACTAACCGCTTAGAAGAGTGATAACTCGTGATTTAGCTCGTGTACATCTCAGAGGTACTTCCATTATTGAAATACGCATTGTTATTTTAGTGAATGGTTCTATTCTATCCTGTGTCACAGGACAATCCTGTATTTTATTACTGATCCACAATAAAGCATCGGGTGGTTCGTCTTGGAGTATCTCATTTTTTATTCTCTACCTCACTGAACGAGAGACAAAGCGTGACTTTTTCGTATCAAACGTTCTTTTCCTACATTCTTGCGCATTCAAGGAGTGTGCATTTAGATCTGATCTTTCAGACAATGTTGTCTTAACCGATCTGCCTTTTGAGAGTGATAAAAATATGTTGTCACTGTACCGGCTTTTATGACGTTCAGTAGCATCTGGCCATCGTTTAGTGGTTTAGCCAACCATAGTCCGACATGGATAAATACGCCTGCTTTGGCAATGCGCGACGCAAACAGTCACATCAAGAGTGAGCTGTTGGTCCATTGAAGTAGCTTCATGACCTGGTGGGAATTTCATCAATGGCCGTGAGATCAGCAAATAAACTGCAGCCCAAATTACGGTGGCTCAAAACAGGCCGAAGACAGTGATCAATGGCCCAAATTTGTCAGACGATATCTAAGGCCCACTAAACAACAGGAAAACCTGAAATCGTAAGAAACATGATTTGAGATTAAAAAGAACTTGATAAGACCACAGGCAGTTTACCAGTATATTTTTATCTAACCACATGAATATAATCGTTGTCCGTGTACTCGTCTGATGGCCTGGATTCCCATGTGTTAGTGGGACATTTGCACGTGCTACCATGAAAAGTGTCTTTGTGGCTCATTTTCCCACATGTCAATTCATAGGAGAGTGCAGCAGAATAAAACAACTGCCTTCCTGTAACAAAATAACCGTTTGTGAAATGTTTTCCACACTTGACAAAATCTGATGAGTAGTTGGTAATGAACCGTGGGGCACAGATGGGTAAACATCATAAGTACAGAAAACAAGATGGCGTGGGATGAGTGCCGTCAGTCCAGAATCAGGGGTAAGTTTGATGTATTGTCCGCCTGGGATCCAAATTGGATGACGATTCTCATCCCAGTTTATCGACGATCTCCAGAAGGTCAATCTAAACTGTTCCCCTACGCTAGTTAACTTTTGTTCTCGATTTTGAACTACTAATGTTCAGGTAGGACTAGAACGTGAGATACACAGATTGAATCTCCAGTCTCGGAATGGTTGCCCATTTGGGATGCTTAGTTGCCATGGCAACAGATTTCTAAAGGCAGTGCGCATTATTGTGCTGTTAGTGAACGAAGCAAAGGCCTAAAATGTCGATCAAAAATCAGCGGTGAATCTTCTGCTGGTTTACTCATGACGTGAAGTTAAGAATTAGTGACTTCTGAATGCTTAGATTTGTGTAGTTCGTATTCCCCGGAAGGTTGATTCCTTCCATTGTGAATGATCCACCACTGGAAGGTATATTGCTCTTGACTGAGTGAGAGGAAAGTTAAGTTACATTTGTTAAACTCCTCTACGATCATCTGTTCATCTGCCTCTAAGGTGTCACTTACTTGATCAGAACGCTCAGACATTTAGCTAGTGGCATCAAGAAGCATCACCCACGGTGGCTTTAACACGGAAATAATGGTTTTGTTTCCAACTCGGTCGAGGCCCACTTACGAAACTCAAATCTCGTACTCGAGATCAAATTCATAACACATGGAAACAAACTATCCTAGGTTATCGTGTTCACCTCAGAACGTGATAATCTTATCTGAAAACTTTCACCTGATTCACACTGTGATAAACAAACTGGTTTTGCAAATTCTGGATAAATTAAGATGTGAAATCCTCTGCCACATGGGGAGCGCTTCATATCCGAATGCTTGTTGCTTCTGCTTGCGTTACGTGGATTTCTTGTTCCATTGAAAGCCATAATGTTTTGGGTATTTAAAGGAAACAGGCGACGACATAGTCGGTGCATGAAAGTCATGATCTTTTGTTTTAGGGAAATGAAACCGGCGTCAGTTTACATGCAGGTCATGTGATACAGTCCCGTATAGCATCACACTGACTTGAGTGGACATGCTACCAATGAGACCCGTGATGACAAGCGATCGTAAACACTCCCAAAAGGTGACTGAACGGAATGGATTTCACCAGTCGGGGTGTTTCCGACTTTATGAATAAACCCATTAACTGTAAATACAACTCGAATTTGTTTCGCTTTTGTTGTGGCCTTCTTGTGGACTTCAGTCGCGTAGCTTGGATCGAAGCAAATTCAGTACTAACTGCTAACTCGTATCCGTTCTTTACTGTGACTGATGGAATTTCGTATACTAATTACAATTCCAAATATTGCAATAACCGTTCGCTGACTCCTTCCAGCTAATCCAAGGGTTCAAGTTGGCCTCCATTGTTAGAGAAATCCGTTGGACTGTTTCAAGTGACTCTTGATCAGTTCAAGTCAAGTTCATTTAGTTTTCTTACTAAAATAAAATAGATACAGATGGAATAGCAAACACATACAAATACAGATCAAATGCTTTTCAAAGAAGAAACTTTACAGTCAACTGTCCATGTCTCCTGTCACGAACCACTAAGGTTTAGCGATGGTTGCCACATGCTGAATGAGTAAGAATGTAAAATGAAAATCCACGAAGACAAGCATAGCAAATACCTCGACAAACAGGTTGACAGGTTCCATTCAGACCTTCTGACGATATTCTGAAATGAGCAAATTTCGCAACGGTGCTTTATAGTTCTTAACATAAAATCCTTGATGAATTAAGAAGATGAGTTACGGGAACAATGAATGCGTTCTGCGTATTTTCTGAAGCGTTTAGTTTTCGTGCACAATCTTTGCGCCGTAATCCACCCCGTGTATAAATTTAACTTGTTTTTTTGTATTATCTTCGAAATTCTTTCTGCCTCAGGAACCGCGATGTCGATGGAAGTATACAGTGGGTCCAGGATTCCTTTGTCTTGATACGATGGCTGTCCTTCTGGATCCGATTTACGTAACTTGGTCCTCTCTCCTCGACCACACAGGATGACATTGTGGCCAAAATTTTGGCAGAGTGCGAGTGAAGCACCAGTGGAGCATCAATGTTGTGTTCCCGCCCCTGGCACCAAAAACAGTCCCAATTCTTAAGGTATACCTAATCAGTCGATTTGCAGTTGCTACTGCCTAGTTGTTTCCAACTTTTATCAAGGGGTATCCAAGCTCTATTTGTTTCTGACCATTTTCCATCATTAAATTTCCTATTAAGTAGTTCCACATATTTTTGTATGCATTCAAGTCCGTGAACCTAGGAAGCCAAGGAAGCAATTTTGTCCAGCGACTATTCCTTTAAGGATAGGGACTTGAGTGATCATCTCGGGAAATCGGTGGTTCGATTAAGTGGTTCTTAATAGAATTTCATTTTCCTTGTTCCAAAATTGCCTCTCATTGTCCTCTCATCCCCGGAGAAGCTACTTACACTCCGTCATGCTCATGTGGATGCCTTTTTATTCTAAAACTTATTTTGTATACCTGTGTCACTTCGAGAGCGGACTGTGTGACTTTCGACGCTTTCGGCATTACAATAGCTTGCCAGCGATTTTGACCTTCAAGCCCATTGTTCATCCAAAAACTGGGCCGATGACCGTGCGACAAATGAGGCGCCTGTCCCCCAGCCCACTCACCACATGATGTCTCGAAGATCATGGCGATTTCGGCTACTGGGTTATGTCAAATCGATCACGTGGCGATGAATGGAACTCACCCAAATCACCACGAGAAACGCTACTACTGCGTCCGAGCCTGTGGCGTGACCGATAAGGCTCCGACAAAGCTGAAAACAAGATGTCTCTCGGCCCTGTGTACGATTTTGAACAAGCATATCAGGAGGGAGTTTTCACGTTCCGTCACGTGACCTAGTCACTTTTTCAGCCCACCAACAGCGACTGTTTAACAGAGAAAGGCTTGCTTATTCTGTCCCCTGTCGCAATAGCCACGTTAGATTTCAAAACTACTAAAACGGGGCTCGTGACGGCGGAACGACAGAACCTGTAGAAGAGGGAACCTATCATCTGGATTACATCCAGGTTTCAATAACGCGTCATTTTGTTGCCCTGAGCGCAAGTTGTACTGCTGGCCAAACTACTCAGCCCCTGTGGTTCCACACGCAAACCGCCGGTTGGCCATTTTGGTTATCTTCTATTCCCGGCCGATGGGACAGCGCAAAATACATTTAAGGAACATGCTATCAAACATTTCACTTTCAGCCATATTCAACAGCACAATGTATGCATGTTACGAGTTAAAACCCCTAAAAGATAATGACGGAAAGATAAATGACAGTCTGAACGATCTCCGGGCAATAGATACCGCATAATCAGCCTATGACGAGTTCAATTTGGTTTTTGCTTCTGACGCCACAAAGCGGAATTTTTCAAATTCATTAGGATCGTCGTAGCCACAGACGGGCTTTGTCTTTTAATACGCCTTTTCACTCCCCATCAAACCGCGTAGATAGGTCGAAATATTTGATCTGGGTTAGTTCCATGCTGTGCTTCGACAATGGTATCAGTTACACAATATCCGTGCTAACACGTAATTCACAATGTCATTTGTGTTGTTGCTATGAGTTTCTTCGATTTCCTGATGTTCCAGTACCTGAATTGTGCGCTTTATTCAACCGATTGTGAAACACCGAAAGCAAGCTTGTTTGGTACTCTACCTACTAGCCTCTCAGTTAGATATTTTCAAGTATCTAAATTAGCCATCTCATAATGATCGATCGGACGAGATTGAAGTTTAGCGCATGTACGAGTCGTGCGCCCAGATGACGCGACCACTGACAGTTAAAAACGACGATGTGCAGAAAATTATGTCAGCGTTCGACTTGTTCTGATTTTGTCAAAGAAATGCAGCACATGTCAATGGTTTACGTTTTTTGATAGTTGCTCAATATCTGGTAAATTCTAGTTACTCTTTTATGTCAATATATTGTGCCTGAGGTAGGGATCAAGCAGAATGGGTGAAAAAAACAATGAACATCTGTTTCCCGAGAAAGAATCCATCGATGATATATAACAGTGGCATTTAATCATAAAGTTCATGCTGTGAGTTACTACCCACCTAATTCATCGTATGAACCATGTTGACCCGTAAAGGCCTAGTGTGTTAACATTGTACCTGTCTAGGTCTTCCCAAATCTAATCCTTGGTCTAGTAGAAATCTTGCAGACGCTTTAGTTCTTAAGATCAGGAAGAAATTGTGTAAGAATGGTTGTGGCAAAGTGGAACGGAATTTGTTCTACTTGACCACGTTTGTCTCATTCTTACATAGAACGTGGAATCTCAACGGTCGGTACCATTCGGTTAGTTAGACCAGAATAAATGACCCTTTTACTGGAACAGTGTTGAAAAGCCGGCTATTGTTCAATAGCAGGACAAGCGAAGTAAGTATGTTGCTGTCGTCTAAACCTCCATATCAAACCTCGAACCCATGATGATAGTAGTGTGGGATCGAAGTTAATCGTTCCACGATCCCGGCAGTTGTTCAGTTGACATAGGGCTGACTATGCAGAGCTGATGTAGTTTTCGGTAGGCCTGTAAACGTTAGTTACTAGAAATCTGCCGGAATTTAATGATTACAGCCGCTTTAGAAATCCGACTGTGTGCATCTGGCAGTCTGCGGCTTTTGCAACAACCCAACAATTTCGATGTGTACCGTTTTCCTTTTGAATATGTGAATAACCATCAACGATGAAACGGAATTTATTAAAACTGAGCCTGTGTACCGACATATTTACACTGAATGACGAAATAGGGGGCACGAACGAAAAACCGAAATCGTGTAAATCGCCCTTTGTCAAATAGCCGTAGTGATAAGCTCCGAAAAATAATTTTTTGAATCATTCTGAATGTTGATCAACATTTGAAATTCCCCGCAGGCTCCCGGTGCGTAATGGGTTGTTTCAACGAGTAAACGCCATCCTACATTGTTACCACGTAAGAGAGGTGAATTGTCAGGGGGTTTTGGTCAATAGTCAAGAGATGTGCTACAAAATCATGTTTTCCTTTTACTTGACGTACTGGGCGCTAAAAGATACGTTGGATTTTCCACAGAAAAAGCATCTCCCTGAAGCATTTCTTTCTTGTCTACTTTTGCTTATCAGAATATAATCACTCGAGTTTTGTTATTCAGATAAAACGCACAGAATTCTGAAGCCTTCTGTTTGATCTTGTATTCACACAAGGTAGCATTATTGAAAGCTGATTTTTTAGTTGGACCTACCAGACCGCAATTATAGGGTGACAAAAATTTGTTGTTCTCGTGTAACCTGGGCTCATTATGATCCAGGTTTATTCGAACTTTATATTGTTAGGTATTACTAATAGGAGGTAACATTTTCATGAAATTATTGCCCATATGATATTAACACTACTCTCCATTAAGAAACTTTGTATTCTATTAACCGGTTTTATGCAGCCCAACACAGTTCCGGTCGGAATGAGTCACATCGGAAAAACCTGTAGCTTAGAGGGGAACATCGGTTCCTTTTTGATGTGGATCCTGTTGCTGTGTGCTGAAAGTGTAAACCCGAGTTGAAAGCCGTTAGGTAGGGCTGAGAATAGTCGTAAAAGAATGAGAACAGATAAGAATTGTCGGCTGTTTAAGAACCATCTGCCGCGGTTTGAGACTCAAACTCTGTGGTGACGCAGTAGCATGTGGCTTTTGAACTAGGTTCATACGTTCCTGCAGCAAACGCAAGGCCGTTAAACAGTGAAAAACGATGTGGCTGAATATAATACAAAATGAACTGTACCGAGCTAACGGCTAGGACTAGTGAAAAGTTCAGATGAACAACAACCGGAAGGACTTCATATGTTCATACGTTGGAAATATTCCGACAGCTTGGGATTCCGCGATTTGACGGTCTGCTGACGTGAGGGACATGGACTGAAGTCTCTCGTTTCTACTGAGGCCAACTGGGCGTTGGTTTTGTCGAGATGACCGATCCCAATAGGTAATGCTTCTGGATGATGTTACTTTTTCGGTCTGCGAGAGATGGGAAGATGGGATACGCGTTTCAATTGCCACTTCCGTTTGCAATGTGGACCGCACACCTCAAATTTTTCTTCGCCAATAAGCCAGAATTTTGATTCACACCAGAGATTCACAATAAATATCACCATTTACTTTGCTCCATTTTGTTGTCAAAAACGACACGTTCGAACAGTTTCGAATTAATTATGACTTCTCTGGAACGAACCAAAGCCAAAAGATTGTTGAGACGTTAGATCATAAAGCCAGATAAAATTAGGAATACACTTTTTGATGGTATTAGATAACTATTTTGTGGTATTTTCCTAAACCGAAAACGAGGTTTTTAGAGTGAAATGGTCAAGTTTGATTGCAGAACGATCTCACCGGGAGCGGCCTTCTGTAGCAAGTGAGGTGTTCCGGGGTATCTTGACGTTGTGCCCGAAGGATTCGTTAAAGGTAAGAAGCCAACTGGCTATCCAGCGCACTTTAAGTTTGCTTCCTTAGCACAAAACCCGAGTAATAATTTTTGTCGTGTGAAGTATCTGGGCTTTTCGCTTGTTTCTGGGTTGTCCAATCAGCACATTTTCAACTTCTGAGCGCTAGGCAACATTCATCCACATTTGTCTCCGAAACGGTACCTGCAGCCAGGACGAAATAATGAAGCTTATCGAAGTGGGCTAGCTTAAAACCCCGCGTCGGTTACGGACCCGAACACCACCCCGCAGAAAGGGGAAATTTGGGTTAGTGGTAGTCGAAAGTAGTGTGCGTCAGTGTGTATGTGCGCACGTGTCATGAAGTCTACCAATGGGCAGACATCTTTTACACAGTTCCGTAGGATGACTGCATCCGCTATCGACCGGTAGTCCCCACATCATGTGATGCAAGCCAACGGTGTCCTCAATTCGAGGTCAGCCATCCACGCGGAGGCAGAAATTGCAGAGCAATTACCTGTACCTAATCTGACTCCCTGAAACAAAACACTATTGTAAACGTCTAAAAGCTGCCACATTCGTGCAGTGACATAACGTAATTCTGTTAGTAGCGATATAACGGGAGTTTGAAAAACTTGCTAATACGGCCTGAAATTAGAAGTGCAAATCAAAGGAAAGCGCTATTGAATTCCTAAAAAAGGCAAAGAAGATATTACAAGATATATAAATATATATATATGTATGTATATATAAACAGATAAATAGATAGACAGATAGATAGATAGATAGATAGATAGATAGATAGATAGATAGATAGATAGATAGATAGATAGATAGATAGATAGATAGATA
>LUCM01007544.1:3847-14662 GCA_008360955.1 Fasciolopsis buskii
GACACCTAGCGAGAAGGCCTTTGAGGTAAAACTAGGTTGCAAGCCCAATGAGGTGATTTGTTATGCTCGCAACTGAGGGATACTGCAAACCCGCTTCGAAGGACTACGACGTGATGGATCTCGAGCCGTGGGGTGAGACGAGTTTTCTTTTCTGCGGCTCTCTTACTAGGGAAATGGGGCCAACGGTACACCAAGGACACCGCAACGAAGACAGCAGACGGAGAGGTGTGGCAATTTCTGTGCATACCACGAGACGAAGTCTGGATGCTCGTTTGGCTCTTTGAGTCACGTCTGTCCTGTGCCAAGTAGATAAATCCCTCGGGGTTGTCACACCACCGACGCAATGCAGCAATTGGCAAAAACTCTTTTGAAACTTCTACTGCGTCTTTTCCAGATTTTATAAACGTCAACCGTTCGAGTATCCCAAGTAAAACACGGGGACTCAGACAGTCGGCACATGAAAAGGACCCCGTCTGATAGCTTCAACTGAAACGGACGTGCTTGACGGAGAGATAGCTGTCAACGGCTGCACCGTCGTCCGAAGTGACTTACTTGGGGGGGAAAGCAGGTGAAGTGGCACTATATCTCAGTGCCACTCTTTAATCTAATTTGAATACTTTGTCAACATAAATCCCTTTTGTTGACTCTCTGTGCATCAGGATTAGCGTTTCACTTTCGGAAGTCCTTCTGGTGGTGATTACCGGTCAGCCGGTACAAGCCAACCTCGAGAACGCCTTGGCAACTGCTGAACAGCTGAGAGGCATGCGTGGAAACTGCCAATTCCCTCACCCCCTCGCTCTAGGGGACTTCAATGTCCCGTCTGTCGATTGGGTGAAGGGTAGTTCCACGAACCTATCTGGTCTGAATCTTATTCAATTGGTCACAGGTATGTCTTGGTCCCTGCATGTTAACGAATCCAGCAGGCACCGAGCTAGACACAAACATTCTCTCCTAGACTTGATGGCTTCAACAGGAATCACCAGATATATACGATCAAGATGATAAAAGCCTTAGGCGAACGCGATCATGCCGTTCTTTTTCTCGACTACATCCTCCACTGGCCCACGAGTCTGTCACAATGCAGAAGCCTTCGTGCCTTTCGCAGAACCGATTTCCGGGAACCGAGGCTCTTTCTAGCCCGCCAGATACGTGTCCTAGATCAGAACGCGAAAGTCGATGTCCCCAACCTTCGCAGCGAAAACTTCATCAGGCAGGTTAACTACCTCTTCGTCTCAAGGAAAGACTGTCACAGAAAAACAAACCATACCTCCCTCGCCCCATCGAGCGCCTTCTGGATGAGCGCTCCAAGTCGCTTGTTAGGTACAGGTTAACCAGATTAATCAAACGAGTGCGGATTCAAACGCATTCACAACCTCTGTAAGACCAGTATGAGAAGGTACTTTTTAATTAACCAACAACAGACCCTGTCTCGAGAGCGGTCAGACTTGTCCGTTCTTTGTAAGTTTATGTGGAGGACAAATAAATGCGGTGTAACACCTCTTGCTCTCTACCCCAGCGGTGGAACCTCAGCAATTTCTCCCTCTGAAGTGGCTGATGTCTTCAAGTCCCATTTTGAGTCAATTTTCACTGAGCCCTTTGATTTTTCCTGTTTCCAGCTGCCAGTAATGACTGTTCCTGACAGACTAAACAGCGTGGCTATCTCCAATGGCGAAGTGGAAAATTGCTTCCTGGGCTAAACCCCCGCATTTTAGCGGACTCGGATGACATTCGTCCCCCATTCTTAAGGAAGTGCACACCGTGTCTACAGAAACTTACACAGTTCTGCTTCAGAACAACTCAGCGTCAAGAGCTTTCCCCATACCGTGGAAGTAAGCAACTGTTAGCCCAATTCTAAAGGGAGGGGATCGATACAACTCAGCTAGCTGCGGACCCGTTAGTCTGGATAGCCTACCTTGCGACGTGCCCGTTAGATCATCTCCCCCAATCAAAACGGCTTCTTGCCTGACAGGTCCTGTATCGAAAATGTGCTGTCTCACAAACAACCTAACGCAAGCATCCGTTGACGGAATGATCTCACGCGCCATCCCCACCCACGTTGCAAAAGCCCTTGATCTGGTCCCGCATATTCCTTCGCCATGTAAACTAAAGTCCTGTAGTATTTCTAGTCAGTTATCAACCATTATCCGTAGTTTTATTTCAGGTTGCTCCTTCATTATCAAAGCTGGTTCCTCATCTTCCAACCCCTTCCAGTCCTGAACGGAATCCCGCAAGGATCACTGCCTAGTCCACTTCTGTTCCTCATTTACATAAACGACCTTCCTTATAGTATCCTATGGAACATTGTCATGTACCCCGATGATGTCCCCATCTGGAGTGCCGGATCTGCAGTGGCGCAGTCGATGATGGATCACGCAAAGCACTCGTCCGTCGACTGGGGCCCGCCGACCAACGACTGCGAGTGTGTAAGCAATACGTCAGCTCAAAGGTTTTGTACTAAAGCCAACAGCCGGTCCACAATTTCGAACAATCTAAAACCTTAGGTTTTTGGGTCAACAATGCGTCATCTTTCGTTCACTGCTAACAGCCATTCAGCAAATCGGCTTTCCGAGTTGCAGCGGAACATAGATATATTTCTCCTGATCGCTTGCTTGGCCGACTGTTGACCACCCGGCGCGATTGCCATTTGCTTGCTGCTTACACAGGCTAACGAATATCTCTTCTTTTTCTTGGTCGATTGGCTGGGCTTTCGGTAGTACAGTCTTACGGTGCCGAGTAAAGGTGGCCTACAAGTAATCACAGTGGCTAAGGGCAAACAAACGTAATACGAGATCCACATTAGGATAATCGATCCTTCAATGTCCTTTACATGGTAACACGTAGCTGTTCATCCATCCCTGTAGAATATTTCCAGGATTTTAGGGCACCCATGCTCACTTTGTAGTTCAATGCGGCAACCAAAATGTTCACTCCGGTCCGGCCAGAGATTGAAGTATACTTGAGCGAGTACGTAGGAGGGTCAAAACAAGTTTGCATCCTTTCTGGTACGCCGCGTCTTCAACATCCAACAGAGCTTGTTATGTGCCCCTGTAAACTGGCAAAATAAGGGACGACCTATTTCTCATATTTTATGTTTCCCACACGTTCGGCGGATGTTTTTACGTGATCTAGTCGAAACACCTTGAGGGCACTAAAAATGTGTTCAAGCATCGATCCAGAACGAATGTGCGAAGACCTATTTCCCTCACCGAGTGATACTTCTTCGGAACAGTTCAATATAGTTATTGTTGAGGCATGTGATAAATAATCCTTCATATTAAGGCTAGTTAGTTTTTTGGGTGTTCCTCACGTTAGCCCATCATTGCGTCCCCCCCCAAAAAAAATGTGAAATGGAAAAATGAGAGAAATTCAATAATGAAACAAAGCCAACAAAACCAATAAACGACAGAAAATGCGTTCTAGTTCCTAAAAAAGAGTTGCTTTTCTTTCTCACTCTAAGCATCCGCTTATGAAAGCGGTACTACAGTGCAGCTTAGTTTATAACGAAGCGTCCATTTAATAACGCTGTCTCGCCGAAGTGGAAACCAGCCCGACCTGTGGACAAAGAGCGACACAAGGCCCGGAGTATAACAGGTTTTACCTTTGGGCCGTGCAAAGCGTCAGTTTAGATTAGTACGATCAAGATCGGGGAATCGGAGAATGCACGTAGTCAAACAGGCCTTCCCAAAGACCCATATAACAATATACATAATACAACTGGCCGAATATTTTCTTGCTGTCACAAGACCGTTATTCGTAAATGGAGACAGGAGGCAGTTAAAGAGGAGTTGGTGACTTTGTTCTTGCTTTATTTGACTTAGGGCTGCTTAAAATCGGTAGGTAAACCAACTGGGGGAGAAATGAGCTAAAGGTTCAGAGCAAAGCCCAAGACAGGACGGGAAGTTTGGAGAATCTAATTGCATTGAATGCAGGGTTCTAACGGCAGTCTTGTGTGGTACGTGTAACAAACGGTTCCATTTTGCATGTGGGGAGTGAGGATATATACGAGCTATACTGTCAATACGACAAACTAAGTTGGGCTTGCCTTGCTTGCAAAAATCTTAGTGTCATCATGAGGAACAGTCAGATAGGTCAACGACAAAACTTGGGGCAGGTAGAAGATGGGTGGATTGCTGACTTCGAGGATACAGATCGCAAAGGGGTTATCGAAAGACACAGGGGGTAAGGATGACCACTCGTCCTCTAAGGAAAGAGGGGATTTGTTACCAACAGAAAAAGAAAAGCTTACTAATGAAAGCTCTGTTGACCAGATGGGGCCGAAAGTGGTGGAACCCTCGGAAAATGTGCGCATTGAGAGCGATAAAACCACAATTTTGTCTAAGGATAGTACAAGTTAAGAATATAAAAACGAACCGTATATAGAACAAAAGCCGAAAAACGGGGTTTATGAAGAGCGGAGGTAGTTTCATGGACATAGGAACTCAACAAGTAAAATGTGTTGCCGACCCAGACACCAGACACTCGGAAATGCACGCAAGGCTACAAAGTGTACGGAAGATGCCACATCGGGTAAGCCAGAAGATAGATACTGTAAAGCGATATTGCCTTAGGCAGTAGTTGTAATGTCCGTGCGATCACAGAGCATTATATGAGGGAGGAGAGGCAAAGGTAAAGGGCTATAGGGCAGGATCTAGTGAATCTGCGTCGAACGGGGGAAATATCGGAGCATATAGCTACCATAAAGGTACTATGCCCGAGACGATGACAAGTAAGGGGTGAATTTGGAGGACAAGATTCACGCCCAATACTGGTTGGCTTTGCAAATCCATGGCATAAGGACAGCTCCTTGACCTCAGCTGATCGAATATAAACAACCGCCAGGAGGGAGATTGCAATGGAACTGGCAGACGCTGCCATCCGCAGGGTCGGATCCAACGATGCCAAGGCCGGATTTTCAGGATCCAATACCACGTGGGTGCAAATTCCCAAACTGAGAATCCACAAGTCGGGTGTGGGGAGGTTAACCAAAGGCCCCAGTGCAGTGGGGCTGCAGGTGGACACGGCGGGTGGGCGTAATTTGGGCGACTAAGTCTGGAACGGTCACCCGTGACTGCCATACACCGGAGGAATCAGCTAAAGGAAAAAGGGAGACAATGAATTAGCGGCACAGGGGAATCGTTCTTTAGAACGGATATAGGACGTGGACGAATAGGGGCGGGACATCGACCCAAGTGGGTGAAAAATATGATACATAGGAAGGTCATAAACTGAGTATCAAAAATTAACGGTCAACATCGCAACTGACAGCTCCAGGATTTAGGTTGCAGGCTTGCACCGAGGCCCGGGGTCGACGCCAATGGAGGGTCCGGAACTGCTTCATTATCTCAGTTTGGTTGTAGCAGCCGTGAGCCAACTTTCCATACGGGCGTTTTAACGAATCTGAGGTTGACCGTGCCTACAAGACAACCCAGGAGGACCCCTTGGGACCTCAACTACTGCAGTTCGTGCACACAAATGGGATGGTTTAATACGTTACATATGCAACTCATTGACGTTTCGGCTGAGCCTTCCGCAGTCCTTTATTTAGCGAAAACGAAAGCACTGAACGACAAAGGGGGCCGTTAGTTCTGAGAACCGATAGGCGGGAGCGGTCATGTGACTGACTCTGCGGAGGTTGGTAGCTCCCGACACATAAAACAAGAACCTCTCATAGATGGACGAAAGCAGACTGGTATATTTGGATCTTCGAGTTCAGTGGGAAGTAGAGAGGGATGACAATTACATGAAACGTCAGTGAGAGTCAATTTAGAGCAACCTGTTAGCAATAGCAGACTTGCTTCTTTCGTTCTGCGGAATCAAACCGATTGAGCTACCCCACGGTAGGGGGGGTGGAATCATAAGAGCCAGAAAGCGAAAACGAAGGGCTTGGACGAGATATGATGACACACTTGGCTTCCCAATTCATCTGAGATACATGGTGGAGAAAAAGGAGATTTAACGCATCTGTGGCCATTTCGGACTGCCCATGAGGAGCGTACCGCTGGGGCCGCTAAAAGTGTCCCTAAAGCCTATTACATTTATGCACAGGCTAAGGAAGCTTTACGAAAGATCGTGGGTGGAGTGAAAAATCCGCAAGAAATTAGATCAACCAGCAGCCAGGGGAAAGCCGACTGTCCGCTGGAGTTTTCCAAGCGGTATACGGACAGGATCAAGAGGCACAGAGACAAACACTAAGCCACGTCACCCTTATGGTGGGAATGTCCTATAAGGGGACCGGGTAGGAAAGTGTGGGATAGCCTGAAACAAATGGACGGGTTGAAAGGGTCAGTGCCTGACGGCATCCCCTCGGCGATAATAAAGCCGCTGGCAGAGATCCTGGTGAAGCCTTTCGCCCAGGATGGAAATTCCTTGAAGGCAGCCTGCGAGACAAGATAGTTAATCACCTGGAGGGAAACGATTTAACGCTGGAATAACAATATGTTTCATGGCACAAAATTTCGTGTCTGACGAACTTGATTAGCTTCCCGGACGAAGTGCCAGGTAGGATGGACAAGGACGAGATAGTAAAAGTCTACCGCCTGGACCTCCAGAAGGCATTTGATCCTAAATCAGTGAGGGCTTTCGGGGTGGACGTTGAAGTGAAAGACTGGATGGCACAAAGTCTGCAGGGTGGATCGTTCAATGTGTGGGTTGAGGGGCATCTGCCAGACATGGGACTGCTGTGCAGCGGAGGCCGTCCTAGAATCACTGCTCTTCCTGATGTGGGCCAGGGACATAACCAACGAGTTTGGGGATCCGTGTCTTATGTATGCAGATGATATCGAATTATTGGGGACAACGAACAGTGAAGCTATCCAGAAGGATCTGGATAAAGTTTATCAGTGGTCATTAAGTTGGGATCTTCCGTTGAACTTGGACAAATGCCAACGTTTCTTGGAAGGAAATGCTAATTCCCTTGGTACAAGGGTTAACCTGTTCATTGGGTCGTGACGGACCAAACTCGGCAAGCAAGGGACCTCGGGGTAAGCATGAGCGCGGACCTCTAACCTAGCATGTAATGTCAAAAGGCGGATAGAAACATATAGTGCGCCTAACGCCAACTATTTTGTGGTTTTTCGATTATGTTCGATTTTCCTCTCTACTTTTGTGTGTCGGCGTCTCAGGGAATGATGAGCTAATCATGCTCGCCATTTGGTCCACTTGGAAATCAGTTCGCGATGGAATAAACAATAAAGTGGTAGACCTCGTGAGTGCTGACTTTAAATCTGGCTTACAATATCGGTAATCGCTTAAGGTGTCATAATGTGCCTTATGCCAACGTAGGAGGGCTATTGGATCTGGGAGGTCCAAGATTTTTCTGTCGTTGTGAAAATCGTTTTTCCCACCCCACTTGGTTTATGGCACCCACCCGTGAAAATCGTACGTGGTAAGAGATATGAAAATGCTGGGACGGGTTTAGCGTGTTTTTACACGCTGTCTTGGCGAGCTGATGCATATGGGATGCGTGTAGGCTGAGGGCACTGAGCTTGTAATCCCTGGAAAGACGCAGAGAAAGTGACTTAACACGAGCGTTGCAGATGCGAATGGGGATGGCCGAGTTACGATGTCACTGTAGATCCCTATTGCGGACATGGCGGAATGATGTGCCTAGAGGAAACGGGAAAATATTTATAAACAACATATAGCTACAGTGTGGACGAGGAAATCTTTTGCCATACGAGTGGTGAATGGCTGGCAAAAGCTGCTAGAAAAAGTGATTGAGGTAGGACCGGCGTCTGGATTTGAAGGAAGGCTAGACAGTGCATGGTTATCTGTGTTTGGGTAAAACAGTTTGCGAGTTGTAGAGCTGAGGATGATGCCTTTGAAGAATACATCCCATTTATTTTCCTCCCTAAATAAAGAAGATTCGTTACACTAACATAATAACTGAAGAGAGATTCCAACTTCCTGTTGCTAAAGCATCGGCTGATCATGGCAGCTCTCGGTGCAGGAACGTGGACGATCGGGCACATCAAGACAACTGAACGGCTGAAGGCCAAAACACGCTACGGACACCAAACAGTAAAAAGCTGTCTTGATAACTCTATTGCCATTTGAAGCTAATAATGAGGGAAGTGATGGGTATCACCTTGTTTTTTGGAAGAAAAAATAAGTGTGACTGAGAGAGAACGGCCTTAGGTAAGGTTGGGGAACAGCGTGGGACATGCCTTGTCCAAATGGGCCTTAAACCTCGCAACGGCGATGGGCAGATACCATTTCTTCCGGCGGTTTGCCGTATGAGTTTTTTGTATGGGATGTTTTTCAGGACTCGGGGGTTTTTCAACCTCATGCTATGTTGTCGTTTTCGTTGAAGACGAACTGTGAGTCAGCTGTTCTTGACAGATTTATCAATAGCTTGGAGGTAGCGATGAGGTCGGTTATGAGTTGTCTGCAGCATAATGACCACAAATTTATGGACTACAGCCTACTGGTAGCTAGCCCTTTTAGGCCTGGGATCATCCTCGTGAAGCGCCATTGGACGTTTTCTAGGACTAGCTTGTCTCAAACCAAAATGGGTGCCCAGGCATAAGCCAGTACAACTGTCCTGCACACCATAAGTAGGGATCTACTATTTCTTTGTACAAAGATATGACTGCCCTGGTGTTTCTAGACTGTATTATTCGTCGGAGTTGGTACCTTACCAGCTGCAATTGCATAAAGTTGACTGTCTGAATGAATCATGGATGATAATCCCCAGATCCTTCATTTCTCCTAACTCATGAATTGCCCTGAGGGCTACAGAGTTGAGGTTCGTTATCGGTTCTTTCTGCATGGGTGACCGGATGTTTGCAATTTCCGATGTTCAGCTGCATCCCATCTGCTAACACAACTTTTCTTTGCTCGATAAAAATCTGTGCAAAACCTGTATTTGTAGTCAGGGTGAACTGACATTTTGCGCAGAATCTTCCGTCCAATCAGAGCAATATCTTAGACCTGTGGGTAACCAGGGCTGGTTGACTTTCTAACCCGGGGCAGAGATTTTGATAGTCACGCTTCCAATCAAGTTGCGGTTACGTAGACGGGATAGCCAATGAGGTCGCAACAAATTGACCAATCATACCGTACCTGATTACTGGGCCTACCCCACTAGGGGACTGCACGTGCACGTACACGTTTGTGACCGGTTCAACCCAGCCGCCCGCTGTTTAACTCCATTCTAAGGCCAAAAGAAATAGCACAGTATTGAATAATTTTATTCCCAGTTTAAATGTCAAATGTACGAAAATCATATTTTCCGTGTCCGGTCAGACGAGATGAAAGCGCATTGTTCTTGTTTCCGGCGGTTTGAAAATTCTTTGCATCTGCGTAGTAAATGCTTGCGCTTGATCTGAAATAAGAAGGACTATTTAGTAAGGTGAGATGCAATCACAAAGGGATATCCGTGACAAAATACCTTTTCTGTATTCTCGAGAGGTTAACGATGTGAGAAATAAAATGAACACTATCATATCACGGATAGATTTGCAAATCTAACGGACAAGTATTCAAAATGAAGGCAAATGGGAGGATGGTAAATGTATTTTTAAACAGCAGCTACAGCAAATTTCCTGTTACCGCTCAACGGTGTCCAAATCCACGTCCTTTGTCTCCTCAGTCGCGTCCTGTAACAAGGTCACACTTGCCGTTTATGTGTGCTGTGCTTACCGTTGCTGGTGATCTCCGGATATTTCTTTTTGTCTTGCAATCACATGACGATAGCTCCGTCTACGGCTGACTCAGTAGCATTTTCGAAGTTTTCCTGACGCAGCACAGCTTCTACATTGCTTTGTTAGGTCCAAAAATAGACATAGTAAAGGCTTACTAACGGTCATTTGCTTCACTTTTTTGAACGCCACTTTGTTATGTGCTCTAGAGTAATTTACCTCACCTGCTATTTCTTTAGCTGGTAATCTGGCCATCACTTTCCGCACATAACGAGGAGCAGTGTCACCATAGGTAGTTGTGAAGATGAACTATATTTTATGGTGTGAAAAGTGCTTTCCAGCTGCTGACGATTTCCACTAAGTAGAACTGTCCGATCCAGTTGCCTTAGAGCTTGTGCTGTTGACAACGGGAAAACGGTCAGCAGTTTCTCTTTGTGAACGAAGCACTAGACGATCCAACTGCTACTTCATTATGCTTAACTAGCTGGGGCCCCACCTAGATGACCAAGCGTATATGGTGTCGTGATCCGTCTGTACTGCACTCTCCCTGGGATTACCCATAAACTTTGCATCAGCAGCGAATAAATAACGGGGATTTGACTGTCCCCGCTAGATCGCTGATGAATATTGGGAATAGCACAGGTCCCAACACCGAACCTTGGGGCCTGTCATAACGGGACTGCACCTTGACGTGGTGTGACGGCTTGCGTGCCCCCATGATCCGACGAGCTATGCAGGATGGTGTATCTCAAGCCGAAGATCCAATCATGCCTGGAAGGTCGATGGGTAGAGGCCTGACGAAGTAGTCTCCTGGTCCTCCAAGTTCGGGGTTGATCTGAGTTAGCAGCTCAGTCGGAAAAATGAGTGGAAGACTAGTTGACCCAAGTAGATGGGCGCCCACTCAGCTATTCCCCTCTGCCTTGTGGCCAGGTTCTTGTTAGAACCAAAGGCTTTGGTTGAGAACCCTAATCGTTCTTCTGCGTATCGGCTAGACTCCATAGCAATACCCGACCATCAATCTCTACAAATATTATTCCATATTATTGCATACTGCATCGGTTGTCGCGCAGGATAATCAGGACCGTGCTGTCCATTGCATCGAGTGCAGATGGGGTGGGTAGTGATAATTATGCTACTGCTCAGAGTTCCCTCTCTTTTATTCAACCTCTCTTCT
>LUCM01007544.1:17567-34879 GCA_008360955.1 Fasciolopsis buskii
ACAGCGAACTTAGGTAGAGTAGGTGTCTCACGCCTTCGTGGTTGGGGTCCGAAAGATTTGCGGTTTTCCTGGCGGGGGTAACTGAAGGATATGGCAGGGAAGCGTGAACAGTGGCGATCGTGTTGTCATTTTCTATCGAATCAGAATGATTGAAAACACGTGCGTTTGTACAGTTAGACTGTGTTCCGTGTGTTGGCTGCAGCAGCATCTTGTGTTTTTGCCTGTGTAGGTCCACTCCCTGTTCCCCTTTGATATTCACTCTTTTTATATAAACGTGTAACTCTGGGGAAAGGCAGCGGTTAGTGGGCTTGCCCTGCTGTTTTAGCGCTGAACGATGGTGATGACCTTGTGGCATCCTAGTACAAGCAGTTGCCAGAAAGGACTGCGCTTCACCTACTGTGATATCGAATTTGCGGTCTCGTTGATAGTCTTGATTGAGGATGCTGCATTTAGAGATCTTAACTTGGACGGTAGCAGCCTGTGAATAACCGAGTCGAAAATCCAGGTAACAGACTTCGACTGGATCTCTCCGTCCATTCTTCGGGTCACGTCGTCCGGGAATGATAGCCGACTTTCCAGACACAATTTGCCACTGAGAAAACCGCACCGATTCTGGAAAAGTAACTCATTCCTGATTAGGTGCCTACTGATTACATCCCGGATACAGCGTTCCATTACCTTCAGCATCACTGGGAGGAGGGGTACTGAACGATAGCTGCTTTTGTCATCCTTATTCCTTCCCTTATGGATTGGTGTCACTTCCGCCATCCTCCAGCTCTCAGGGCTTTTCCTCGCAGTTAGAAACAGATTGAATGAATTCGTTAGACGTGGAACAACTACATCCGCTAGTGGTCTGACAATGGCCGGGTGCATGTTGTGCGGACCTGCAGCCCTATGAGTCTTTAGTCCCCGTAACATTGGGGCAACTCTTTGTGTAATGACTGTAAGAGCTTCCATCCTTTAGGTTGTGGGATTCAGGGTACCACATGGGATAGTGCCGCAGTCATGTACGTAAACCGACTTGAGGTAATTTAGAAGTCCCTCTGCTTTGTTTTGCTTATACGGGCTGGTCTCCTGTCTCCGTGAGAACATTAACCACAGCGACCCTCGGCTTACGGTTTGCTTGGACATAACTAAAATAGGCCTTTAAATCCCGTTTTGCTTTCTGTGCTAAAAGTAACTTCTATTGATCCTGGTACCTCCTCTGAGTCGTGAGCGCAACTTCACGGGCTCTTATGTGCTGCGTGTGCTTTTTGTTCCCTTGGCGTGCACAGTATCTCTGTCACGCCTGGTTTTTCTTTGCTTTTCTGTCCGCCCCCTTCCATCAGGACGGTTTTTTCTTCGATGTACCTTTTGAGCTGGACAAACTCTTCCGTTAATGTCATCAGCTTGTGTACGATTTGCTCCCGAAACACGTTGACACTGTTACTATCAGTGTGTCACTGTAAGGCAGCAGCCCTGCGGAGAAAAGCCTCCACGTTTATGTTCTTATAGGACCTTCTCCATTTGTCCGGGGACCGATCAATTTCCCTTCTGTGCCTGAACCGGAGCGCCCTATGGTCACATCGGCCAACTGGTGCTGTTACTCTCAAGTCAGTTACGTCCGACTCAAGTTTCATGGGTGGCCACTCCTCCATCTGGTTGGCTGGCGGATGTGTTGCACGAGAGCTTTCTCGTGGATAAGGTAGAGCGTTTCGCGCCCGAAGGTTGCTCCCCAGCCCATCTCGTCTCCCAGTCAACATCGGGGATATTAAGTTCCCCCGTCAGCACCATTTCCCCTGTCGTGATATTTCTGTGCAGATAGTCGAGTAGTTGATTGTTTTCCCTTGCTGGTGTTAGTCGCCCATCTGATTATGGTGTCCACTGCTGAAACCACCTGAATATAAGGAGAGTTAAAGTAGGTCCCTTGTAGTTGCTGTTAGTGATACACAATTAGCAGTATAACTCCGCCTCCTATACTACCATTTTACTTATGCTGTTTATGGTAGCCCTATGGATATAATAATTTCACCATGGAACTATCACCAAGCCATGTTTCTGTCAGTGCGATTTAATCGACGTCACCCGACTCAAATTTCAGCCCATTTGTTCCCCACACTGCAGAAATTACTTTAAACATCTCTCCTTGCCTCCAGCTTCCAGATTCTCTTTGGAATCTATGCTCATATGCACTCGGGCTCGATACCCGAGTGCAGCTCCCGGTTTTTGGTTCTTCGGTTGTCCGTGAGTTAGATTTGTCCTTGCTTGTGCTCCCGTGCAGCTCCATGGTGCTTAAGCTTGTCCCTCCCTTGAGGCTGCTGAGCGACATTATGTATGACTGCCCACTTTCGGTTTCATTGTGACACCCCATTGCTTTCCTTTTCAAAATTGCTCTGTATATAACAATTGAACGAAAATTTCTACCATGTTGATTCCATTGCAAGTTACGATCACACAACCTGCATGCTTGTCGGGAAACCGGGAAATATATTAATATTATTATTAGGTCTAGTAGTCTTACCCTAAAACCGCTGCCCAGGATCCAAAGTAAATTTTTGTAGACCTCGAAGCGGTTTAGGCCCTTCTGATAATTTTCTCATTGATTTAGAGCTTATTTCCCAGGACTTGTTAAAGGTCGTCACCTTCCGGTTGTTGTGCGGATGGACTGCGGGATGCGTATGTCGTCTCCAGGATTTCAGTCTCCAGAGTGCTAGTGCATATGCTCACTCGGGTGTTTGTGGTGCTTGAAGAATCTGTGGATATCCTTTATCCTCAGGTGGCAAGACCTCACTTCTGATCCCCAGCAGTCCGCTTTCGCCTGATGAACACAGAGATGTTGTGGAGCAACATTCCGGATCTCATTCAGAGATTTGAGCCCTGTTTTTATGATGACAATACAATCAAGGTAGTCAGCATCGGCCGCGAAATTCTTCCAGAAGCACATTACAAGGCGTCCCCCGGAACTTTCAGCTGAGCTATCAGCAGCGGATAGATATCTTAAATCTGCAGTCTCTCAAGAAAGAAGGAGTCAACGGTTGGACCTCATGGAATCTCTGAATCAATTGAAAGAGCTCTCGATCCCCAGTAGTTTTATCCTGGCTCCCAGAAACAGCCCAGCTTTGCGTGGACACGAAGTGAAGTTGGCAAAACCTCCAGGGTTTTTCAATCTAAGGGCATAATCATTTGCAAGCCCAACAGCGATCGTATGAAACAAATTACTAGGGGAAGTGAGGGAAGATATAAATTTCAGGCAATGTTAAATCCACCTCGATCACAACTGACCGGCACTTTTCCTGGTCGTCCCTAGCTCATCCCCAACCACTGCCGCCTTCTATCCTTAATCACTTGGACTCTCTGCTGGCGTCTTTCCGCACTGCACAATCCTCCATAATTGCTCTCCATACCAGACAATTTTGGGTCAAATCAGGTCTCCCTTGAGCTGATACCGATTTGTCCGATATTTAGGAGAGCACGTGGGTGACGTTCCACAGAAGCCAACATTGTTGATTACACGTAAGTCCGATTTTCCTCCTTTCCATTGGTGACGGGAAATCTCGAATCCCCGAACGGAGCTCGATCACATGTTACCGCAACGCAGTGGGATTCCTCTAGAAGCTCGCTAATGCAAGAACACGGGTTTACTGAAAGGACAGTGCAACGTATCCTGGAAACTGACGTGGCTTGATATTCATCGTTTTAGCATCAATTGAGGCGTTGGAAATCCACAAGGATGTCCACAGGAGGATGACATTTGTAGGGAAGGATGCCAGTTCCTCTGCGTACTGCTGGAAGGATTTCGGACTCTCACTGTGCCCTTTTGGCCATTTCTGTTCTTTGCTAACTGAAGTGAAGTGTATAGAAATGATTTTTGATTGAGGATGGCAGCCATTTTGATAAACTGGCCAGATTAGGTGCCGGGAATTGCTAGAACATGTACAAAGAAAAGCCACGATAGTGGTCTGTGACGTCTCAGAAAATCCATGCTCACAGCGATTACCGAGACTAAGCCTCTGCCCGCTAGAAATGGAGCTAACTGAGGAGACTTATTTTCAATGTCCAATCTATTCTCATCGGAGTTCTCGGACCAATTATTTATACGCTAGAGTCTTGAGGGCTTTAGGAGAAATTTTTTGAAAGATTCAAGCTTCGACCCAAAAAACAGTGTTAGCAAGAGCTTCTTTAATGCCAGAACAGTGTCCTTATGAAACAGTCTGTTCGAAGGGGCGGTCGACGAGACTGCACCTTGACGTGGTGTGACGGCTTGCGTGCCTCCATGACCCAGCGAGCTATACAGAATGGCTTATCTCAAGCCGAATATCCATTCATGCCTGGAAGGTCAATGTGTAGAGGCCTGATGAAGCAGTCTCCTGGTCCTCCCAGTCGGGGTTTGATCTGAGATAACAGCTCAGTTGGAAAAATGAGGGGAAGAATAACTGATCCAAGTAGATGGGCTTCTACTCAGCGATACCCCGCTGGCTCTCGGCCAGGTCCTTGCTAGAATCAAAAGCTTTAGTTAAGAGCCATAATCGTTCTTCTGCTTAGCGGCTAGACTCCCTAGCAGTACCCGTCTATCAGTTCTCATGAGTTACACGCCTACAAATAGTTCCATGCTGCATCGGTCGTCGCGCAGGATAATCAGGACCGTGCTGTTCATTGCATCAAGCGCAGGTGGAGTGGGTAATGGTTAGTATGGTTAGTATGTTCCCTCTCTCTCTGCTATTCGACCTGTCTATCCTGTCTCCAGCCCAATCTGTTTGCCCCTTTTGCTTACCCATAGTGTCCCCACGGATAACACGCCTGATACTCGCAACGGTTCATTCTTAAATAGTGTAGTAGGTGGTTTCCGATCAGGGGGAGATTTGAGTTCCGATCAAAAATGGTGAAAGAGAAGACTGGAGAAATTGGTGGACGGAGTCCATGTTGTAGTTCAGTCCACAAATGTTAGTGGTAATGGGTGCCTGTTGATTTTTTTGAGTCCCCAGTTAGAACATAAGAACAAATACGCATATAATTGTATACTGTCATGGTTAATTTAAAACAAAGCCGACAACCACGATCATGGGACTTGACGTAGGGAACCACATAGGGCTTCAGCAGGTTAGGGATGGTAATAAGCCTCGTTTCTCATCAAATACGGAGGCGCATTTTTCCATGAAATGTTCAGCGTTATGGAAGATATGGCGACTAAACGAAGTCAAGATTGACCATCCTAGAGAGATTGCCTCTCCTTTCGAATGAACCTTGACGACATTCCGCATAACAGATATTGTCTCTGTCGGTATGGGTTCGATGTTCGCAGAGCAGTCACAAGCATGATGTTTGCCGATGCTCTGGTGTCTAACTGGAATTCGATTTTAACTTTTCACCAGCATTTTGGCAAAGCACCCTTTCTTTTGGCCGGAGTCCCCACTCCATTCATTCGATGTCCGTTCTGTGAGGTTTGACTTGTGATTATTTCTGTACTAAAAAAATATTCTTATGCCAGACAATTGTTATTTTTGAAAATGTCGCGTTTTTCTCCAATCTTGACAATTTCCTCTTCTCGTAACATGCAGTCTGCCACGAAGCATTTTATCTTCGAATACGGACGTTTCTCAGGTGCCACGGATTTCTGACGCACCCAAGTTTTAATACGTTTTTTTGGCTGTTTCCTTGCTTTGGCAAATATCAATGCTGGAGTATGAACTTTGGAATCTTCAGCAGCCTTTTTACCACAACGAAGTTCTGTTAACCCGTCACTGTTCGACTTCGCACAGAACTTTCCTCCAGGTGATTACAAAACTTACTGGATTGTGAAAAGAATCTCAAGCGAAACATATAATTCCTCAAGTAACTGTTCAGCTCAGTTTGTGCAGTCACTGACTGTGCACCAACTTGTTCTGGCTTTGCTTGTTACCTCACAACACTATATTTTCAAAGAGGAGAATAATGAGGAATGATGAAAGATCGACTGCGAAATAATTAGTTGAATGACTGTACACCATAGATGAAATTTCGATTATGGGAACTCCGCTGACTGCGACATTGAGTCATGCCACCTATGGTTTCCAACCATAGTCTAACTGCACCTACGCCAGCCATTCTGCTGCTGAGTCTTCACACTTTTTGCCATTTCATCTATGATCCGCCTCGACCCATCATTCAGTCACTACCTGCCTCAGGAACAGCATACAACGAAGCAGGCGTTCTGTGGAAAACATAATTCAATCATCTTAACTTATTGCAGTTTGATGGCTGTGCTAAAGGTTTAACCTTAAGACCGAATATCTGATGCGTAACCTCTAAGTTAATCACAGAATTCTCCCATTGTATTCCACCAGTACTACAAAATCAACGGTGCTCAAACACTGAAAGTTTTCGCACATCTGAGACGCAACAACCCAGTTGATTAAATTTATCTACTTCGCCCAATTATTTCCCTATTTTATGACATGGTTGAGGGGGCATGCCCCATGGCCACTAGTACTCAGTGCACGTTTGGAGGTTGGAGCGAGCAACCGTGACGCAGAATCACATAAGGTCTCATTAGGTCAGGTGTGATAACAACCCGGACGATAGCGAGTTACCATCTACTACCAAAATGACCGGCGGATCTGGGGTTCGAACATCTAGTCCTTTTAGTGATCACCACTAGTCGTGCCATGCGCCGATCGGGACTCTAATCCTGTCGTAGCTGTCGGAAGTTCGCACGGTACCCCTAGGTTAACTGCGGGATAGTGTTTGGGTTCGAACCAATACAATGTTTTATCAGCATTTTACACCCGAAGGATGCAAGGTGCATCCCCAAGATAGCTGAACTGTCTTTTTGGACGACGTCACATTTTTTTATTTGGACACATTCATGCCACAAATTTCACAGAACGACAGGACTTCATAACCATCTCAGTGATGAATTTGAAAGTAAAAGGCGAAATGGGCAATCTTGCCAAACACCACTCCTTGTGGTGAACTGGGATGAAATGTCTGAATAAGCTTGATCTCAGCTTTAACTGTTTGTTCAGAGATTGGATATGTGAAATGAGTTTCTCTGGCACATCCTTCATTGGTAGGGAGTGTCACATCATTGCACGATCGACTGAGTTGATGCCGCTTTCAGATCAAGGGAGACGAAAATCGTGGGTCCGCGATACATATGTCTATGTCCTGAAGTTTGTTGCAAAGTCAGTGCAACCCAAGCTGGATGGGAAATCGGTTAGATTATTGCGCATAGCCCTTTCTCGAGTATTGAACAGATGGCGTAGTACAATGCCCACCATGAGGACCTGTCATATTTCCAAATCGATACAATAATCGATTCTCATTAGTCTTTAAGAATCTGTTCAATTGCCTATATTATTACTATTTTATTAACTCTGATGGTAACACTTCGCCACTGTCCTTGAAGAATTACGATGAAAATATATCTAGTCCAGCTGTCCTATGCTTCTTTACAAAAAATATATTTTCTTGATTACCTCCATTTCGGATGGAGGGCTGGTATCCACCTGCGTTGACTCTCTTTTAGGGATTAGTGAAAGGTCTACTGTAGCCCTGCGTCAACCGATCTTCTCCCTAACGTGATCTGTCAGGCGCTCAAACCGACGTTCCTGAGAGTGACTCAGCGCCGTTGGATTCTTGTCATCCCGCTTAGGATCGGCTTCGGTCAGTGAAGATTACGACTATTCCTGACAGCCGCAGCCGTTTCCATTTCCGTACATGTTCGTATCCATCAATCATTACGGTTATTTCTCAGGCTCTCGGTCAGTTTACGTCTCAGGGCTTTAAGCGTCTCTTTGTATGCGGCGTCCCGGAGGGGCTGGGAAGGCAGATTTGCCGTCACCCAACAGAGCAGCTGAGGTTGGAGATATCCATGGTTTCTGAGGTTTACATAGCCCAGAGTCCTGCATGCCAGTTGCCGCTGATTTCATGGCTTTTTGATTTGCTCTCAATGGTCGCTAGGATCCTGCGAATTTTGTTAACACAACAACCGTGATGAAACCTCCAATTTGAACTGAAATAGGCGCTTATCATCCAAAATCAACTGTGAAGGACGTGCGGTTTTTGTGCTGGTGTGACGACTGATTAGCGCAAACAAAGGCGAGCGTCGATCGAAACATGATCTGAGTCCACGGTTGTGGGCAAGAATGATCGACAATCCTCGGTTGATCCTCGCCACCGGTGACCGATGGCTGTGTGATCGATCTGACTCCAATGCTGTGAGGACGAGGGGTGTGGGAGCAGGTGAGCCGATGTTACTTTTGTAACAAAAATTGGTGTTTACCAGAAAGAGTCTGTGATCAGAACAAAGTTGGGTGAGACCGTCACCATTGTCGGCTTAGACAGAAAATGCCCTTCCGCCAACTAGCCAAGTTGGACATTAAAATCACCAGTAACGACCACAAGTTACGTCGAACACACGTCGCAGTAATCGGGCGAGCTCTATTCAATGGTTTCGTCACAGATACGAGGAACAAACAGGGACGCTTTAATTGGTGGCTTTTGGCACGTACAGAACAGTTCAACCGAACTGCACACAAATGATTGATGACTCGGATCCAGTCTAATGGTGCATGCAGAGCTTGTGTTTAGAACAATCCCAAGGCCAGCTTGGCCACGGGCGTTCTGAGCGGAATCACTTGACATGCGAATAGTGAAATGTGATGATTGTGTTGTATCTGGGCCACGAAGAGCGATCACGGAGATGGGATCTTGTGTGCACTTTTCGGAGACATGGCATTCACCTACTTTGAAACTTTCAGTAGTCTTATCCAGGACAGCTTGTCGCTCTATCTGACTGAACTTGCAGAGATTAAAGAAAGCTGAAACAAGTGAACACTTAGGCCTAAGTCATGCATGCAAATTATTCCTTCTCCTTCTATTAATGCCGTCATCAGAAAACCTGTCGAGCCGCAATTCTTCGTGGCATTTTAGGTGGTCCCTTTATCGGAAGAGCGGAGGTAAGTTCCTTGTAGAAAGGGCGCTATATATATGCTAGACATTTGAGCAATCGACATTTGGTGGTGCTTACACCACAGATACTTTTCTCTTTGGACCCTGGTGGAAGTCTTCGATTAAAAAACTCACTCACAAGACAGTGAGACTCTGGTAATTGTGTTCGCTGGTTAAAAATGGAACATCCATAAGTCTCATTAGACTTGCCAAGGCAGTACCGTTCCAGTTTCAACCTTACTGTCGTCTATTCATCCCGGTCCTCCGTGGCTTCAGAGGGAAACCAATTAATGGTACGAAACACTGTCGGTCCAACGGTGTGACGAACCGACCTAAGCTGGATGACCTTCGTTGCGTATGTCACTGACGATGGCATCAAAAAATCATGTCATGTTTACCACAGCCTCTAACTAGTAGTTGGTCTTCCCTTTTTTTTCCATCATGAAGTGCGTTAGAGGATGAATCCGCAGGTGATTATTCAACCGCATCTCTGAAATTGCCATTTTCATGTCTATTTCCGCTGCCGCCATGTCAAAAGTCGGTTTTTCAGGGAATTCAGTCAGTGTATTGCTACAGTATGCAGCAAGGAAACCTCAACCAACGTTGTGCAAGCAGTGGTTTACAAAAGCTCATGCACCAATCAAATGGCCGGGTTAAAAGGTACCAAACAGAAGCCTTTCATGAGCCAGTCAGAAGATGACATTAATGCACTCCAACAAAATCGCATCCAGAACAGTCTTAAATAAGAAACGACAGCATGTAATGTGCTGCTTCTACGAAGTTCACTCCTTCAGTTATGCCTTTACAGCCCTCAAACTAGACCTAATGTCTTGTGGTTTCGGTTGATGTCTCATAATAAAATGCATCCAGTAGAAAAATGAACGAAAAGTAGTGAAAGAACAACGGCATGGAAATAAGAAGGAATTACCATGCTAAAGCTTTGGACCATACTTACTTTCAGTCTATTGATTCTGGATCGGCCAACGCCCAAGGAAGTGGAGAGCCTTGTAAGGGTTGTTCTCCCTTGTTTTCTGACATGGGACTGGGAAATGGATAAGGCAAGCCTGTTTACCTCATCTGCTTTTCGCATCAGATAATGACCCGCTCTTTGTTGATCTTGTTCACCTTACAGCGATTAGGGTTGGTAAATGTCTAATTCTCGGGAACTGTTTGCATACAGGCGCAGAAAGGAGCAAACTCCACGTCTGGAATGCGGTCCATTTCGTCGCATATTGCTTACTTTATTTGGTTCATCATCATCATCATCGTTCAGCGTTAAACAGCAGGGCAAGCCCACTAACCGCTGCCTTTCCCCAGAGTTACACGTTTATATAAAAAGAGTGAATATCAAAGGGGAACAGGGAGTGGACCTACACAGGCAAAAACACAAGATGCTGCTGCAGCCAACACACGGAACACAGTCTAACTGTACAAACGCACGTGTTTTCAATCATTCTGATTCGATAGAAAATGACAACACGATCGCCACTGTTCACGGTTCCCTGCCATATCCTTCAGTATCTCCAGCCAGCAAATCGACAAGTCTTTCGGACCCCAACCACGAAGGCGTGAGACACCTACTTTAACTAACTTCGCTGTACATTTTCTCATCCCACGTTGCCACGTCATCTGCTGGCCTCCACATGGCTTCTTCCATTCCTTAGGAGGAACATAAAATAGGGCATGGTATGGTAGATGAGTGTTCGTCATGCGCAACACGTGACCCAACACCAGCGTAGTCTATGAAGTTTCAGACGATGAAACAAGCTATTTTCAGAAGTGGCACCCAATATCAGATTCCGAACCTCAATAACACTCACCCGGTCATTCCATCCAACCCTAGCCATACTACATAAACATCGGTTGTCGAAAACCTCCAACCAACGAACATCGCCCACACGCATACTCCACGTCTCGCAACCGTACAACAGAACTGAGCGCACTGCAGCACAGTACACACGACCTTCCAACTTCAGTGACATATCAGGCCGACGCCACAAGTGCTTCAATCCAGCGTAAGCTGCCCGAGCCTTGGATATACGCATACTTACCTCCAATCCCGAGCTACCATCGTTAGACACGCAGCTACCAAGGTAGGTGAAACGGTCCACAATCGTCAGCTCCTCTCCATCCAGTATCAAGTTCGGCGCTGCTGTCGTCCAGTCCTGTAACAGTACTTTGCACTTTGAAGGTGCAAAGCAAATCCCAAACCGAGCAACCGATCTCGACAGTCTATCTAGTGCCCGTTGTGCATGGTCCGTAGACTCGAACAGGCACACGACGTCGTCTGCGTGGTCTAGGTCGCATGGCTTTCCTCCATTTCCCAGTTCGACTCCTACATCCTGGAGACCTGCTAAAGCATCTTCCATCATCTCGTCCATGACGAAGTTGAACAAGAATGGAGAGATGAGACAACATTGTCGGACGCGACTAGTCGTTTCGAGTGAACGTGACAGTTCACCGTATACCCTAACTCAACCATAGGTATGCGAGTACAATGCTCGCAACCGGTTCACAAACTTAGTTGGCATAGTCCTCCGGTGGAGAGCACTGAATAGTGCTGATCGATCCACGGAGTCGAAAGCCAGAAAGACTACGACCGCGGGGCGGCGGTGCGTGTGGCGCGTTTCGAGTATCTGTCGAAGAGTGAACATCTGCCCGATGCAACCTCGACCTGGCCGAAATCCGGCCTGTTGTTCGCGGATATTACTCTCACGAATCGGTGTCAAACGGCGCAGCATTATCGAAGCTAACACCTTAGTAACTATCGGAATTAAACTAATCTCACAATGATTGCTGCAGTCACTCCGTTTATCCTTCTTGAAGATGGGTATAATCAGTGACTCACCCCACGATAACGGAATATGCTCCTCCTTCCAGATATCATGAAGCAAGGAGGTAAGTGATTTCATCAGCACCTCTCCACCCAGTTTGAAAAAAACTGGGGGAAGTTCATCGGGACCGGCAGCTTTTCCTCTCTTCAGAAGCCGAATATTCGACTCCACTTCCAATTCCGTTGGGGGATCAAGTGACACCTCCCACGGATTTGCAGCTGCAGACGTCGGACTAAATACGTTAGCGTGTGGCCAGCTAAACTGATCCTTGAAATGCTCTGCCCAACGGTCCCGTCTTTCCTGTCTACCATCGATCAGCTCTCCAGTCCTATCGCACACGACTTTAATAACCGAAGTTCGCCTCCCACCACTGTCGCATATAAGCTTAAACATTCTTTGACTGTTACCTGAAGCGACTGCTACTTCCATCCATTCGGTTAACTTAACCCACCAGTTTTCGCGGTCATTCTTAAGGCTTGTGGTCAACTGACGCTGCAACTGCCGACGCATCTTATTTATTTCCTTGCAGTTAGGCAGCTCGCGCTTTTGCTCCATTAGACTTAGCGACGCTTGCGAGATCCAGGGTTTTTGATGAACGCTAGATCTAGAACCACAGGCCAAATCTGCTGCCAAATGCATCGCCTGTTTAATTTGATCTCACTGATCGTCTACATTGCCAATAGTCGCAGTTCTTAGTTCCTCGGACAGTTTCTGTTCGTAGCTTTTGCGAGCAGCCGAATCAGACAAACGTTCGACAGCCAATCGGGTTTGTGGCCTGCGACGATGGCCATTCAGCTGCAGCAAAAATCGCATTAAAACTAACGCATGGTCTGAATCGACGTATATGGTTCAGTACGATCTACGGTTCTGGACAGAACTGCGCCAACGGTAGCTAACTGCGATATGGTCAATCTGACTCAAAGTAACTGTTGAATTGGAGCGCCATGTCGCAGTGCGACGCAAACTGTGTCGGAAATTTGTACTAAATAGGAATAGATGATTATCTGCACAGAATTGGAGAAGTCTTTCACCGTTGTCTGTTTGCTATGCAGGCAAGGCGCATCGCCCATCTAAACAGGACTCCGATGCACTCAGTTTGCCAACTTGTGCATTAAAATCACCTGCTACCACTACAATGTCAGAGCGTTTGCTCTTCCGAACAAGAGTGACGAGGTTATCGTAAAATTCGTCTTTCTCCATGTCAGTGCTGCAGTCTGTTGGAGCGTATGCCGAGATAACAAATAAACTACGCCTAACACTAATACCCTTTCGGACGCCGACTGATCCCTGCAGTCTCATGGCACACAAACGACTGTTGACTGGGATCCAATCTAGAAGGGTTTCTTCAGCCTTCTCGCTCAAGACTATTCCTACACCACGTTGACCCACAGCTTGAGCTGCTTCGTCTCCTGAAGTGCGAAGAAAGTATCTTGACGAGACGTTTGGCGCAGTTAGCTGAATTACTCTACTCGAATCCTGAATTCGTGTTTCCCTCACACAGCAGACATCAATCGAAAGTGAGTCCACTGTCAGAGCCAAACACGCCTGTTGGCCAGCCTGCATTAAAGTGCGCACATTGAAGGAACCCAGATGCAGAGGCTGACAAGGCTTGAGAAAATGTGAGCTAACAGACTGAAAACCACCCATTACACTACTTGACAATAAACCGTTTGGAGTATCGGGCGTGTTATCAATGGGACACTATGGGTAGGCAGAAGGGGCAAACAGATTGGGTTGGAGACAGAAGAGACAGGTTGAATAAAGGAGAGGGAACTCTGAGCAGTAGCATACTTATCACTACCCACCCCGCTGGATGCAATGGGCAGCGCGGTCCTGATTATCCTGCGCGACAACCGATAAGGTATGGAATTATTTGTAGGCGTGTAACTCATGGGGAATAATGGACGGGTACCGCTAGGGAGTCCAGCCGCTAAGCAGAAGAACGATTAGGGTTCTCAACCAAAGCCTTTGGTTCTGACAAGAACCTGACCGCAAGGCAGCGGGGTACAGCTGAGTGGGCGCCCATCTACTTGGATCAATTAGTCTTCCACTCGTTTCTACGATTGAGCTGCTATCTCAGATTTTTATTTAGTTGCCGGCACTCGAGCTATAACGTAAATCCTAGTCCGAATAACGCTGACTGGCCTTTCTCGGCAATCGGCTGGTTGTTCGGAGTATCGCTGCGGTGTGCACTTATTCCCATTGGTGGTTGTTCCTTTTCGCCCACTCGGTGCATTATGTCAGAGTGTGCTAAATCAATGATTAGCCAAAACTATTAGTTAGCTGAATAGTTTTTCATTGTTGCTGCGCCTAAGAATTGATACTATGCTTTTGAGAGCAGAACAGCTGATATGTTTATCAAAAACTATGTTACACATAGGAACGAAATGTATTTTCTTTTCTTGTATGCAGTTGATTATACGAAATTTGTTTCGTAACACCGAGATCTCTTTGTTAGCATTAACGAGTATGTCGACTCAGTTTTAATTCATTCAGTGCCCACCGAAACATTTTGCCAGGGCGCACACTGTATAGAAGTGAGCTTGAAAAGTGTTACATTAACGTTGGGAAGCCTGAATGTTTTCGTCATAATTGTTATTAATCCATATATTTCTGGTTCATTACCGAGGCATTCCGTCGGTTTAATCACGGTTAAACTGACCTGTTCGTCTTCGACCTTAGAGAATGAAATACTTCGGATCATTCAACACAAGGGTGGATTACAATTTTTGTACGATTATGTAGAAAATAGTCCCTACACAGTGGTTGTGATGAGTGTCATTTACCCGGTGGATTGTGAGTACGCAGCAATTACAACACGGACTCACGCCTAGTTATCCTACCATTGCTGGAATACGGGATTGAAATGGGATTGGCAGTTCATAACAGTTTCCTCGTTAACAGGTACTTACATCCTCTTTGCACTTGTCCTCTATGCCTTGTCACAGACGGATTACAGAACAGCGCTCCATTTGCTGTTACTCACGACTTGGGTCCAGAGCGACGCTGCCATTCTCGTATCTTAATTTTTCGTGTAGGTATTATCTATCATACGTATATGCCAAGAAACTCTTAACCCATTTTCCTGTTAAAACCGATAGCCACTGAAAGTAATCACACTATTCGTCTAGTGTAAGGATCAAATGGTATCCTTTGGCCTATAAAACTTATTCTCGTATGCCTAAAGTCTACGCCCACGAACTTGGGGTTATTATCAGCGCATTGTCAATGGATTCAGTTTAAGTAAAATAACGTCTAGTAATACGTACACTATCCATATTTAGAATGGTCAACACATGGATAGTCGCATAAATGACTGTCTTGACTCTGCCGTCAATCATTGTCCGATTGGGACATTCTTTCTTCCGTAAAACAACACAATAAATCAGTTTGATTTTCCTACTTATAAAATGTCAATGATAGGGTGCGAAATTTAAAGAATATTCTGCTGATCATATATGCCATTCTTCAGCTTACATGGTAGGAAAATAACGTTGGCCGATTTCTCATTATCACGCGAACAATTCAAGATCCATCACCCACTTCGTAGCCGATAAATCGGCACATCGATAAGGGTACATTCGTGGTCAGCAACCTGCTAACCAACAATCTCGAGAAGAATATGCGGCACATATTGTATATTTTTGATGAGAATAGCATAATACTGGATCTAGTGAGGCAGTTTTCGACCTTCGCTTATTCGTCCTCATTTTTCGATGCATGATACATACCATTGCTACTGGAATGGGTTTTTGCAAAATTATGAAATGGAAGGATAAATTGCCGGAAGTAATGGAGTACGCTTCCATGCACTGACAGGCTACTTGGACTTTACCACAGTTCGAATTTTTATACCCATTTGCGTTTTTGTACTGGCTCATCAAAGCAGTACTTCTGGTTAATTTTTCCTGGGAAAAATGGTAAATTTTTCTTACATTGCACACCACCACAGTGTTTGGGATATATCTGATCCGATCCGTGCACCTGCTTCATGTATGACCGCTGAAAGCAAAGTCCGTTGGTCGTTGATCGCGAAAACGTCGCATGGCCTACGTGCGCACGTGTCACCAGCTCCGATGGACTCCAGTCGCCCATAGAAATCGACTTAGACAACAAACGACAAACTTACGCAACGTGGTTGCCAGTCACAGTTCAGATAAGCTAAAACGTGAACTGAACGGTGAAAATCACCATGCCCTCTCATTATTTCGCTCCACTTGTGTTTTCAGGGCGTTCAAGTTAGTCTAATGCAATTCTCGATCTCAAGACATGCGTCATTCTTAATTCACTTAGCTCAGGGCTCTAGCTACTCAAGTTTCATTTTCCTTGGTGATCAATGGTAAACATTGAAATCATCATGGTCTGATTTCCCACCCTAGTTCATTGTGGCTTCCGTCGAGAGCGCTTAACCAGAGAATAGTTGGCTTCAGGGGGACCTTTCGTCGTTAAAGAAGATACAGTGAATGCCTGCCGTTGCTTTACTACCTGGCGTGAATGCCTGCCAAATTATGAAATGCATATTGAATTTTACCGGCTGGTCGACATTTAGTGCTGATAATAGTCTATGAATGATGCATCATAGTTATGTAAACCTTGTTTCTCAATAGGGGACGTTCATCTGAATATTGACTAGCGTTCCCTTCGTCAAATTATGGTCAAGTATCATTCCGCGCGGTGATCGGCTGCTTTGGTCGTCTGTTAGCTCATTCTCGGACATCTAAATCCGCGATCTGCCCGAAACCGGCAGTACACCGAAGTTCGTTGTCACCCGGCTTATCCCCATACCTGATCAGTTGGGAAGTCATGTGATTCTATGCTCGTGCAAGTTTTAGCAACATGATTTCCGGTCCCTCTCGTCAGTGCAGTGGGCCTTGCGAGCAAAGGGACCTCCCATTTCCGCAACATTTATACGCTCAACTTGTGATAAAAAGCTAACCAACAGAAATACAGTCGAAAACGAAATCCGAAATAGTAGTATAGTCATTTTGCTCTAGAGTTCTTATTCGTCAACTTCAAAACACTATTCTAAATTCATGTAAGAGGTTGGTTTGATGCTCACGAGCGTTATTAGTCCAATCATTAAAATAAGCTTTTATCAAATTTGCTATCCATTTTGTTCATAAAAATGAAGCAAGGTAGGTTATGCGACGTCTAGAACGAAATTGGGGCAAATATTATAAAAAATATATGACAATGTCATTTTGTTTGACATTGGGTGCTGTTCCTGAAAATCCGGCTGATCGTCTTTCTTCTTTTTCCTTGCAGAAACATTTTGCGCCCTTTATTCCGGCGTTCTCGATTGCCTGGACATCGATTTTCCTAGACGTTTAATTATCAGGCGACACCCTTTCCGAATGCCGACAACTCATGTGGTTTTATGCTGCGTAAACTGTTCCATGTTTCAAGTACAACAATCTAAAAAAAGTGACAAATGGGTGTGCAAAGTGTGCTCTACTAAACAGTCACTAACTAAAGTATGTTTGGATATTCGTTTCTTCTATCCATTAGTCACTCCGCTTCGGTTTTTTTGTTGCACGTGCGTTCCGATGTAATGGGTGGGCCCTGTGGCGT
>LUCM01007545.1:1897-53558 GCA_008360955.1 Fasciolopsis buskii
ATATATATATATATATATATATATATAGACGAAGATGAACGAAGCAACTGGGCAGCATCTCTACCCTACCACCTCACCAAGGGCACCCAATTAATACCGACTAAAAGACTAGGTGGCCCATTTAGCAGACGACGGAAACCAAACGCTCGCTGCAGTATCATAGCACTGACGATGTCACTTCGACTGGTGATGAAACGTTTGCAATTAAATTGCCCAGCTCGGCTAATAGACCAATGCCATATATGTAATATATGTATACAGCGCAAATCTGAGTGCCGTCATCCTTAGTGAACGTAACCGAAAAGATCTTAATCTCAGTTTTGCAATTAGGTGTTGCCGGTAGTTATATGTTTAGTCGAATTTAATAGACTCATGCTAATCTGGCCCGGACTGAATTCAACCTTCCGAAAGCTGGCACCATTGAGATGTTTCAGCGAATGCAGTCTCTGCGCTTGGCAGGCCACAAAAGCAACTGGACCAACCCAGACACACACACAGACCACGTGTTTATTGAGGGCAGGATACTGTAACTTCAGTGCAGCTTCAGTACGGTTGAGTATCAATAAGCCGACACAGTGCAATGCGCCGACCAGAATGGAAGTGTAGGATAGTGGACTGAGTTCAACGGTTCAACCACGCATGAATTACTTACAGAATGATTCTAAAGCTATTCGTGTTTTCTGTGTATCAATGTTATTTTGCACCACTGTTTCGTAGTTAATATGATATCTCACTAGATTAATTGCTTCACTCGGAACATGACACTTGCGCGGGCTTCACGTTCAAATAAAATGCTCCTCTTTTCCTCGAGCGAATTGGAATATTTTCGAAGACTTGCAGAGAGACAGCTTTGTTGCTAACTGTTCTTGGTTTGCCGTAGTTCATCTTTAATATTACCGATTTCTTGACTTAGCAAAATGACTTCTGAATAATACTTACTGATTGAAGCAGTTTTGTAGCCAAAACGCAGGTACCAAACGACTCCCGAGCTAATCATCTTATTCGGTTTGCCTCATTTGTTAACGACGAACCGCTCCCTTGCCAGCGTGTACACCCCCTGGTAAGTCCAGACTTGCTCACCCAGCTGCTTCCAAAGGTGGTGCACGCAAAATCTGTGCTTGAGTGTTCTACCAGAATGGGTACATCTCTGATGACCTCAATCGACCCACACTCACTTGTCAGGCTTGGCTTAAGGGCTCAGTGGTTGATCCAGACGAATACAGTCTGTTGATGCCTGAGCCTGTGTAGGAATAGTGAACAGCTTGCCGCCACGTGGTGCATCAGGCGCTTATTGACCATTGGTTCAGTTGCGCATTGTCCATGGCTCAGATCTTACTGTTTTGTGCATCTCGCTTGTGCTAGTCAATTTTTAGACGCACACGTGATCCACACAAAACTAAGATATCCGAAAACACAATGGACTACGGTTGTACGCCGTTGAACTGTTGATCTCACTCCGGTATCATTCCATCCTGGTCGGCGCATTGCATATCTCGTTTAATTCAGATGAGCCACTGTGTTGGCCTGTTGATACTCGACCGTACTGAAGCTGCACTGAAGTTACAGTATCCTGCCCTCAATAAACACGTGGTCTGTGTGTGTGTCTGGGTTGGTCCAGTTGCTTTTGTGGCCTGCCAAGCGCAGAGACTGCATTCGCTGAAACATCTCAATGGTGCCAGCTTTCGGAAGGTTGAATTCAGTCCGGGCCAGATTAGCACGAATCTACTAAATTCGACCAAAGATGTAACCACCGATGACACTACCATCAGCACCAGTGTGGTTTCCTTCTTTCCTGGGATTTGTAGTTCCGAGTATCGTAATTTGTATGCCTTAATAGTGAAGGGGGTGGATGTACATTGTGCCATTGGGACCATGTCAAAGGGTTAAAACAATGATCGATGGATGAGAAGGAAAATTGAATGATTTGTATGTTTCACCACATATGTTCTTTTTTCATCCCACTTCTCTAGTTTCATCGTCTGTCTATGTGGTCCATTATTCTTCTATGGGCTGGATAATATCCGGTTGTCCAACCTGTGAGACTAGCCTGTATCTTTGACCGGATGACGCAACTTTCACGGTAGTAGGGTAATCTGAGGATGACGTCACTCTCGGGGATGTGATTGATTGTTCCGTTGATATGTGTTTCGGATGGGCTTGACAATCTGGGTCCCCAATACATACCCACGCCACAGATGCCAATGAGCCTACGCCTACATGCTTCCCACACCTTCTGTGGTTGGTTTGGAATCAGGGTTTAGCCATTTCCCTTGGACTGATCACCAAAGATTAGTCAACCCGGTGAAGAACGCCCAGTATTTGCCTTCGTCCTTGCACTTCAGTGGAACTACCTCCATCACTAGAAAGCACTGCATAGGACTTCCTCAGCACAGGCTATTTGAGAAACAGGCCATTTGAAAGCTTTTGAAAGAGCTCTCAGTAAGAGTAGCCGACTTGGATCCTTAGACACCCACTCTCGACCACACTGAGTCTTTTGGAGGCTAACATGCTCTGGCTTACCGGCTTTCCAACTAGTTGCTGGAACAGCGTGGGATGTGCAATATTGGTAAAAAAAAAGTTTAACATGTTAAATTGTTCACGGGTTACTAGGTACTTCTAATTGAGTTACATCCTGTCGTTCTTATCGTCATCGGTTCGCAGAAGTGTGATTCGTTAAACGTGATTGCCACATGTGATTCATTGGTGCCGTGTATGACTGACTGCATGTTATGCCGAATTTCGGTGTCATGGTTGCCGGTTATCCTATTATGTTACGAGCGGTAGAAATTCGTTGGGTGGGTTTTCCAAAACCCTCACGATCGACGCATGTAATACGAGAAAAATTCCCTTTTACCTTCCTTTGCTTTACAGACACTGGGATACTTGAGATTATAACTTCGTTTGTTGTGCCGTAGTGTCCAGCCCGTCACATTGTTAAATCACTTTCATTGGCATTACGTCAGACTGGCCTTTCTGCAATGGAGACCCGGTTGATCAGCGATCCGCACCGACCGAAGCGTATCTGGACATGGCTTTTTGAGCATTGCATGAGTTAGGCTGACTTCACGATGCGCGAACCTGCCATCACGGTCTAACAGCATTGATTGGCTTCGCACCACTGAGGATCAATTAAATGGGTCATTTCGATGTGATCATCCCTAAATTCTGACCTACTTAGTCATGTCGCTGCTATTCCTCTACTCTAACAGCAATAGTGATTGCTAACTTGATTCGGCCGTTTGTATTCTAAATGAGTGCAAGATTCGCACGTGTCTCAATAATGTGTATAGGTCGTTAGTGGGACAAAGTCTCAGAAACTATTATATTGAAGTTGGCATCAATGGAATTGAAATTTGCGGTGCGATCCTTATTTTTTGTCCGTTTAATCATCTTTGACTGTTTTCTTCCAAGATGGCGTCGGTTATCATCACGTATCGATGCTGAATGCCACCACATGGACAAATTTGTGGCTGGCCAGGGCGGCATCGGACATAACTGGTCTGGTCGACGATTTATTGTCACCGAATCTTGGATTCTGGTATCTCGATTCACTAGCTTCACTGTGATAAAACAAAGTTCCGAAGGCATGGTTGCCATCCTTGCCTCCTCTATCTCGGTTCTTGATCCGGATTCGCTTACTGAAGGCGGTAGGCCGGCCGGTGAAAACTTGGGTACACAAATGGTTGTTGCTGTGCGATTTGTTGATGTAAATACCGGTGTTTGCCTTCTTACTTGCAGGTACGTTTTGCTTCCTACATGTGTTCATTCCCCGTATCCATGATCTAATTTGTTGCTTTTATGTTTTTCAGTTTGATTTAGATGGTTTGAGCTGTTAGGTTGTCAGAAAGCTGAAATTAAATTCAGAAAAATCACGCGGAAATGAGAAACTGTAAGGTGAATTTGGTAAGCCGTAAGTTTAATTTCAGAAAAGGGCACTTCAGCTGGTTTACTCGTTTTGACAACCCTCACATGGTAACGAAATTGATGTCTGATATGAAATGGGGGCAGCCTTGCCGCACCTGATAGTTTCTGGCCATCGGTTGTTAGCCACTGGCTATCGTCTAATGGGCTCCAGTTGTTGTTTGATAGAGAAGAATAAACACACTTGTGATCAACTCACGCGTCAGGGGTACACATCACGTGTCGATTGTCTGGCTCAGTCCCTTGACGTGAAAGTCTGTTGTGAGGTTCGTCATTAGTTGTGTTTGCTGTAGAGAAGTGGGCTTATTTCGGCCTAGATTATAGCGGTTAGATTTTTTTTACTACACCAAGTGGTTTGCAGTAAAGGGGGTAGATCCCATAATCGAAAGAAATGATGTAAAGGAGGATGCTTGTGGACAACTTTCAAGTTTTTTAGCACAGTTTTTTGACTCGGGTTTTAAGAAGGTAAAGATTGTAAGATGTCGGGAAGAAGGAAAGAGAAAGAGGGCTCCAAAACTTTGAGAATAAAGGAAGACTTCAATTAAATTCAACATATTGAGCTGATATCTTTACTGGCTGCCTGATTGCAAGAACAGCTAGAGAAGGTAATGGGAACGCGACTGTCGAAGCGAGTTCTGAAGGACAAAACCAAACCAATAGCGATCAAAAAGAGAATGGAGCAGGTGCCCGGTGTTGGGGAGACGGCCATGTATCCCCCTAATTTTTTATGAATACTTTATTTTTGTCATTATCTTTTCCTAAAACTATCGTTTTCTTGCTTTTCCGCTACTTTCGGGTTCATCTTTAATTAAATTATCACCATGCCCTCCATTGCTGCACGCTGATTGGTCAGTTTTATAACTTTCGCATTAATTTGCAAGGTCGGATGCCCGACCTGCCCTAAGACTATATAAGTGGTGGTGACCCGAGCTTAAAGAACATGTTCTTCCGGCTTACCGTCTTGGCCGTCATGCTGTGTGCCAATATACGTTACTTGTGAGGCTCTGTCTTCTGTGTTCAGCTAATGGGAGACCTAGTTTGAATCGTTCGCGTCGTATACTGTGGTTCCAGTATCGTGCTAACCGTTGTGCAATTACGAGTCAGTGTAACCCCTGTGTATTCAGTCACTGTTGTGCTCAATTTGTGTTTGTGCTATCATAGGCTCGTCGCTCGTCGTGATTGTGTTCTTAGTCTCAGAGAATTGAGACTTATGTGTTGTGCGTTTTGTGCTCCCACCAATACATAGCGCCCAGCGTTAGGTAAGTGACTGTGTATTGGAGATCAGGAGGGAATCGACGGGCAGATCCTTCGTTATACCCGATCAAGAAGAGAGCGAGTGAAGGACGAATGTTTAAGTGTAGTGCAGATTTAAGCTTTGTACGAGGACAGAAGTTGGGCGGTGTAAAAAAGCGTCTGGCACGAAATGGAAAATCAACTTCGCACGCAGCATAGGAGGTAAGCGTTGACCCAAATGGACACCAACAGACAGAAGAGTTCGTGGATAAGCCCAGTTATGAAAATGACTCAGTGGGACGAATAGAATTTGATTCGGAATTTAACCGGGAACAGTATGGTAAATTTTGACTGAAAAGGAAAGCAGAGTAGTCTTTGGAGGATTGAGAGGGGGCAGGGTTGGTAGAGCTCCAAGCAGAGATTCGCCGTAGATCGGAGGCTAGTAATGCATTGAGATCATTATGTTTCTCATCGATGACTTGAGTGGTTTGTCGAGTGAGAGAGTTGGGGATTGATGTAAGAAGATCCTTAATAAAAAAATAAAAAGGGAGGACGCACATATGGAACCTCAGTCAGCTCCGATTTCCACAGGGAGTGGCTGAGACAGAATCCTATCGGCTGAAACCGAGATGATTCGTTTGCTGAGGGAACACTACATTCTCTATGTGAAAGCTGGATGGAGCCTGAACGAAGATAATTTCGACAGCAGAAGTTCGTGCCAATCTCAGCCGATACCAAGTGAGTTTCTCCGTGGTTATCGAGTGTAGCCGACCAGGAGTATTTAATGGCTCGTATAACAATGAGAGCGGAATCCATGTTCTTGGTCACTCAACAAACCTTCACGTTCAAGGAACGGATGCAATTGTTTGGAGGTAACGATTGTTGTGATCCTAAAAGTCTCCATGTTTCTGGATGTGTTCTTTCATGAGGAGAAGATAGTACTTGGTTTGGGAGAGGGGAGAAAAAGACGGCATAATATTGGGCACATATTTTTAGGAGAGTGAGTTCAGTTTGGCCTGGAGTGGGAAATTTGGAAACATTCAGGTTCCATAAGATTTGGCGGATCTTTCTCGTAGTTATAACAGGAAGAATTGCATAATCGGGAACATGAAAGGAAAGCTGAGAAGTAAACTTGACAAAGAGAGAGAACAGTTCGAGGCAAACCAAGAATCGGAAACCTCGGCTTTGTCGGACGGGTCTCAGACCGAATGGTCGAAGGAATAACGAATTGAAGGAAAGATGGAGGGGTAGTAATTACGGGATGTTACTTTTGCTAAGGCTGTTGATGCCGGATGAGGATAGCTGTTCTGTTTTATGACGTACAAAGTGATCTTTGGCGCTCTGTATTCTGAACGAGCTCCTGTCCCCAGGTTGGTGGTAGACGATAGCTCCCTGTCGCTCGGCTCATAACCATATCTCACCTAATGAGGTCTTATGCAGTTCTGTGCCACTCCGTGTTTCAAGGTCACGACTGCCGTTCTCGTTTGCGGTGCAGTGGGTCGTAGTGGCTCCGGGGCATACCCCTTCCACTACACTCGCGCATAAAGCGTTTGGCTGGGTGAGTGGCACCGACGTTGGAAATCACAGTTTTTCAAACGAGCAATTCAATGGTAGTAGATGAGGATTTGTCATATCCGTTATCCTGGTCGAAGGTCAGCATAACCACAGTGATATCGCACTGGTTATGCCAATTGATAAACTGGGCGTAAAATGGCGTATGATAAAGTCAGTTAATAACAATGTTCCTAATTATCCAGCAAACTTAATAAAGACCGGAAAAAACAATGTAGTTGATTTGTTTCGGTCTCATAAACGACAGCTTGTGTCTGCTCAATTGGGGTATTCTCTCCACAACTACGGAACTTAGATATGGAAACAATTGTCGATTGACAAGTCGACGCCAGGGCAGACATCTCATCTTTTTTCTACGTTTTTAAACAGACAGCATAGTTGCAAGAATGGTTAAACCGCTCGGGGAATGGTGGTTTGCCGGGTTTGGATAAGTGTAGAGTGTATGGATACATGCCTCGACGTGCAGTCTCAGTGAAAAGTATCAAGAAAACATCAGGTAAAAAGCAATAATAAATACATATATATAACCTTTTGGAGAGAATAGCATAAAGTATTCTAGCTTTGATGCTGTCCTTTGGGCGAAATGAAATTGTATTCTGGGGATAAAAACAAATCAATCGGAGCGTAATTTAGGTTTCCTTTCTTTTAATCTAGCTTACCTGCATCAAACCTGGACGCCTTGCGTGCTAAATTACGGTGTCCGCTGATTAAAGCTCGTGGCGTTGATCTTGAACCGACTGTTGTGCAGCGTTTTGTACAGGCGTTCACGGACGTGGTTGATGAAGGTGATCCTGTCATTCTGGATTCTGATATTGTGAGTTGTTCTCATCTTTATTTCCGCTTCTAAATCTCTGTCAACGTCTTTCTTACTACTACTTCGGGTCTCAGTTTCACTCACTTTTCTATGTACAGAGATGAGCCCAGGATCCGGGAATCTTGGTTCTTGCTGTCTTCCACTTGTCTGGACTGCTTGCACATACAAATGCTCACGGAACCTCACAACGCAGTAACACTTGATTCTTGAAGAGTATACATTCGATAGCATAGGGACGTAATCGGATACAACGCCAACGGCGCAGTCGAGCACTATAGCGCACGAACATAGATTGGACTGGGCGCCATTATACACCACAATTTACGAGAGTATACGCAGAAACTAGTTGCATAATAAAGCGCATCCCCTTTAATGTATCCGTATGAGGACGCACACTGACACATGAAAATTGTGCAAAACGAAGCCTTTAAGATTGCGGTAGAATACAGATCAGGAGCCCCTTTAGTAGGAAGATTGCTTAGGGTGGTGTACGATCCAATCCGTTGGCTCTTCCTTCGAAAAGAGATGGAGCACAACTGTAAATATTTTGGTGATCGACCGAAAATAGGTCACAATTCTAATGAGCCCTGTCGTGTATGCGTAAGTGGCTTTGAAAGATCTAGAAAAGCAGTTTGATTTTGCACAGCTGTGGAAGAATCGCAATAGTGTTTCCGCACTATAGCACATTTTGATATGGTTAACTAAACTCTGAAGTTCATTGTAGAAGATACCTTTAGCGGTTAGCCCCGCGTGTAGAGTAGGATTATGCACAGCGATGGTTGTCATGTTATAAGGAGTTCTGAGCGATACCTTGAGAAGTCTTGGAGAAACTTCTACCCGAGATATTAAGCCGCTGTGCACTTGAATTTTCACTCCAGTCGGGACAGCGTGAGATCCCCAGTTACCTTCTAGCCCAATATGATATACTCAGTAGGATAGGTCCGTCACAATGAGACTGCACCTTGACGTGGTGTGAAGGCTTGCGTGCCTCCATGACCCAACGAGCTATACAGGGTGACTTTTCTCAAACCGAAGATCCAATCATGCCTGGAGGGTCAATGGATAGAGGCCTGACGAAGTAGTCTCCTGGTCCTCCAAGTTGGGGGTCGATCTGAGTTAGCAGCTCAGTCGGAAAAACGAGTGGAAGAATAATTGATCCAAGTAGATGAGCTCCCACTCAGCTATACATACCCCGCTGCTTTGCGGTCAGTCTTGTCAGAACCAAAGGCTTTGTGTGAGAACCCTAATCGTTCTTCCGCTTGGCGGCTGGACTCCCTAGCAGTACCCGTCCATCAACCCCCATAAGTTACACGCCTACAAATAATTCCATACTGCATCGGTCGTCGCGCAGGATAATCAAAACCGCCGCTACCCATTGCATCGAGCGAGGTGGGTACTGGTTAGTATGCTACTGCTCAGAGTTTCCTCTCTTTCATACAATTTGTCTCTTCTGTCTCCAACTCAATCTCTTTGCCTCTTTTTCCTACCCATAGTATCTCCATCGACAACACGCCCGATACTCGCAACGGTTTATTGTCAAGTAGTGTAGTAGGTGGTTTTCAGTCTGTTAGCTCACGTTTTCTCAAGCCTCGTCAGCCTCTGATTCTCGGTTCGTTCAATGTGCGCACTTTAATGCAGGCTGACTAACAGGCATTTTTGGATCTGACAGTAGACACGCTTTCGATTGATGTATGCTGCGTGAGTGAAACACGAATTCAGGATTCAAATAGAGTAATTCAACTGACTGCGTCTGATGTCTCGTCAAGATAATTCTCGCACAATTTAGGAGACGAAGCAGCTCAAGCTGTGGGTCAGCGTGGTGTAGGAATAGTCTTGAGTGCGAAGACTGAAGCAGCCCTTTGAGACTGGATCCCAGTCAACAGTGGTTCGTACGCCCTGAGACTGCAGGGATCAGTCGGCGTCCGAAAGGATAGTAGTGTTAAGCGTAGTTTATTTGTTATCTCGGCATACGCTCCAACAGACTGCAGCATTGACATGGAGAAAGACGAGTTTTACGATGACCTCGTCACTCTTGTTCGGAAGAGCAAACGCTCTGACATTGTAGTGTTAGCAGGTGACTTTAATGCACAAGTTGGCAAACTGAGTGCATCGGTGTCCTGTTTAGGTTGGCGATGCGCCTTGCCTGCACAGCGAACAGACAACGGAGAAAGACTTCTCCAATTCTGTGCAGATAATCATTTATTCCTATCTAGTACGAATTTCAGACACAGTTCGCGTTGCAGTGCGACATGGCGCTCTAACTCGACAGGTGGTCTGAGTCAGATTGACCATATCGCAGTTAGCTACCGTTGGCGCGGTTCTGTTCAGAACTGTAGATTATATTGGACCACATAGGTCGATTCGGACCATGCATTAGTCTTAATGCGATTTTCGCTGCAGTTCGACGGCCATCGACGCAGGCCGCAAACCCGATTGGCTGTAGAACGTTTGCCTGATTCGGCTGTTCGCAACAGCTATGAACAGAAACTATCGGAGGGACTAAGAACTGCGACGAGCAACAGTGTAGACGATCAGTGGGATCAAATTAAGCAGGCAATGCATTTGGTAGCAGATTTCGCCTGTGGTGCTAGATCTAGCGTTCATCAAAAACACTAGATCTCGCAAGCGTCGCTAATTCTAATGGAGCAAAAACGCGAGCTGCCTAACCGCAAGGAAATGGATAAGATGCGTCGGCAGTTGCAGCATCAGTTGACTATGAGCCTTAGGAATGACTGCGAGAACTGGTGGATTAAGGTAGCCGAAGAGATGGAGGAAAGGGCTGTTCCAGGTAACAGTGAAAGTCTGTTTAAGCTTATACGCGACAGCGGTGTGCGGCGAACTTCGGTTAGCGAAGTCGTGTGCGATAGAAATGGAGAGCTCATTCATGGTAGACAGGAAAGACTGGACCGTTGGGCAGGGCATTTCAAGGATCAGTTTAGCTGGCCACACGCTAACGTATTTAGTCTGACGNACGGAACAATAGGCGGCGCGAAATACGAACAGCTAGCCCAGCCCGCTAGCGGAAGGGAGAAAACGAACACAGAGTACTGTCGCACGTTTACTGGTGACCCACCAACACAAATCAAAATTCAAGTGAGGTCTATCGTTTATATAGTTTTGTTGGGTGGCCTTGATCGATGTGTGGACTAGCCAATCACAAAACGGGCTTTTATGTATAATTTCGCGGACATCGAAAAAATTCAACCGCGCGATTTTTAAAATAACTAAAATTTCAAAATATTGAGAAAAGGACAGATTCTTTCAGAAAAGTAATAGCAGAAATGAAATCTGCGGTTCAAAAAACCTTGGGTTGGTCATCGACCATAACATTCCGATAGTTACTAAGGTCTTAGTTTCGATGATGCTGCACCGTTTGACACCGATTCGCGAGAGTAATATCCGCGAAAAACAGGGCGGATTTCGTCCAGGTCGAGGTTCCACCTACCAGATATTCACTCTTCGACAGATACTCGAAACGCGCTACACGCACCGGCGCCCTATGATCGTACTCTTTCTGGACTTGAAAGGCGCTTGCTACTCCTTGAATCGATCAGCACTACTCAGTGCTCTCCACCGAAAGCGCATGGCGACGAAGTTCGTAAACCTGTCGCGAGCATTGTACTCGTATACCTATGGTCGCGTTAGGGTATACGGTGAACTGTCAAGTTCATTCGAAACGACTAGCGGCGTTCGACAGGGGTATCCCATTTCTTCCGGATGTAGGAGTAGACTGGGAGATGGAGGTATGCCGTGACCTGGATTACGCAGATGGCGTTGTGTGCCTTTCCTAGTTTGGGACCATGCTCAAAGGGCTTTAGATAGACCGTCGAGATCGGTTGCTCGGTTCCTCATGTGCTTCGCATTTTCCAAGTGCAAAGTACTGTTACAGGACTGGACGACTGTAGTGCTGAAAACAGTGCTGATGGGAGAGGAACTAACTATTGTAGAGGGTATTTAACGCTGAACGATGATGATGATGATTATGATTATGTTGGTTGTACGATTTATCTTAGTGACTGTTGGGTCCACCATATCTCATCCGCCTGTTCGGAAGCATTTTTCTTCACATGCTGGACACCATCTGACGAAGGTTTTTAGTCTTGGTTCACCTGTCGAGCGGTTTGCCGGAATGTAGCCATTGATGCATGTCCCAGCTTTGTAGAGCCGCAGGTGAGAATTTGGTGGCTGATGGACATCAAAGAATTTGAAAGATATATCGTGGGGCTCGACGGTCTACCAAATCAGATACGCCACCTCTCTGAGAAATTCATGCACCCCCCCTTATTATGGTAGAACAAAAGCATGTGTTCAAGCTTGTGGCAAAGAGTCTAGTGCATTCGAACTCAAGTCTGGAGTACGACAAGGGTGCTCGTTATCTTTAGTACTGTTCAACTTTACTGTCGACGGTATTATGCGGCGTGTAGTGGATGGCTTTCAGGTTGCCTAGATTCCCACAAGCTGTCGATACGCACCTCAAATTTGCCGGTACTTAGTGGTGCTCGGGAATGATCTGACGACTTTCCCAGCAGCTCTTAAATGAGTTAAGGAATATTTATGGGATTCTGCCCCTGAAGTTAGTACCACCAAAATCAAAATGTTCGTTACGCCATACAGTCACCTAATAGAGTCCTATAACTAAATGGTCTGACATTGGTAATTGCCACCGTCTTCAGGCATTCCAATTCCACCACCCTACCAAACGGACAGGTCGCGGATGGTGTCAAACGGTCCACGGACGGCCTCAACGACGTTTCTACAACTGCGCAGCACCAGCTACCGAACGACGTCAGTCTCACGCCCGAACTCAGAGATTTCTGTCCAGCGGGTTAACCACTGTTACTGTATGGTAGTGAAACCTTGCCATCAAGAGCCGAGGGCATCAGACAACCATCGGTTTTTGATCACTTTTGCCCCTGATTTATTTTATTAGTAAACTTGCGCAGCCGAATCTCCATCGAAATGATTCGAAAATGGAGCCAGATCGCCCGTCTTTTATCGCTCATGCAACTTCGCCGTCTGCAGTGGTTCGGACACGTTGTTCATAAACCTAACCAAGCTCTGATTGGAATTGTCCTGGCATCATCCTAATTAGATGGCCGACGAAGATGACAGCTGAAAACCAGGCTGGATAACGTTTTCAAAGGTATTAATCAACTTGGTCTCCGTGTGATGTAGGACATTGGTAAGAGGAAATTGAACTGAGTCGATATCTGCAAGAAATGCAGCCCATCGCCGACCATGGGGACCTGAGATCAAAGGCATTCCTGAAACCGGCTTATCGTTTTCGAGCAACCAACAACGAACTGGTAACATACGGCTAAAAAAACTGTAATCTGTAGAGATGTGAGTAAATATAAGTTCGAACTGCAATTGCAATCACGGAATGGAGGTATTCCAACTGGCGTTCGGGATAGTGTATAATATATTCACTTCTGGAGCCCATAATTTCGTTATTGTGCTCCTTGGTATGTTTCGTCTGATAAGCTACGTCTGTGCGTCTTTTGTCCTTTGGCGAAGGTAATTGGTTTGCTACCTTTTGCATTATTTTTGTCGATATCATATGGTGGTAGATTGTCAAACCCATAGTAAGTTCAAGTATTTGAACTGTATTGTGGAGCCAAGATTGGTATAATTAAACTTTCGGTATTGGTCTCTGCCATGAATCTTATAGGGTGATAAATTTAAACGGCGATATGTATCCTTTCTCTGTATTTATTTATCATGTAAGCAAATTCCTGCGTACTTAGACGGTAGGACAGAATACATAGCACGTTCACGCTGCTTACCTTTAGTCAAGTTAGCTGCAATTTTACTTCTGATTTCTCACATAGGATCTTGAACAATGCATTGGTTGCATGGGACAGACGGCCGATGTAACTTTAATTCGGCGATGCGCATCATCGGATCCATTTACAGGCGACAGTTCCATCTCAGTGAATCAGAATGAACCAAGCTGTGGGACTTGCCGTTGTCGTCCAATGTGGTGTTTAGAATGCATGGCTCGTTGGTTTGCTTCTAGGCAAACAGAAGCACATCGTCCTCCGAATATTTGGCTCGCTGGTCGAGTACCTTGTCCGACATGTCGCGCTATCTTTTGCGCACGGGATGTCGTGCGGCTTATTGCACCAAACCAGCCAAATGCTTGACTCATTTGATTCCGTTGCCCGCAAACACTAATTTGCCTTTCGGTGATCGGTACAGTCTTTCTTTATTTTGTTTTGAAAACGCCTTATTCTTGCAAAGTACATGACATGTTTAAACAATGCCTTCTCGTATTTTCTTTCTGGTTTTTACCTCCTTCCTGTTCGGTGTGGTTCTTAGTGTTATCATTTTCCCACTGATTAGTCTTGATTTTTGGTAGCTGACTCGCAGCACACTACTGTAAAGCGAAATGAACGAAAAAAGTGAGCAGCCGAAAAAACGTAGAATGAAAAGTACGTGGGTTTACGCAGTTTCCTTCGTCTAAACTCCAAACGGAAACCAGAGTATTGCTCAGTATCCAACGCACACCCTCTTATTTCCTAACCATGGTCCTGATGACACATGGTCTGTTTTTATTTTGCAAATGGGTGCATGGATCATTGGTCATGGTTACCGTGAGCAAAAACGAAAACAGTGAAGAAAAGCGTAAAGAATTCACCGTAAATGCTTCGTCGTCCATTCTCCACCTCCACCTCACCGACTGTCCATCGGGATCCGTGTTTTGTCAGTAGGCTTAGTAGTAATCCGTTGTTCAAACAGGAATAGAGGGTTCATTTAGAGAATCCAACCTCTGGCCTCCAACCAAAAGGTCTAACCTACAAGGTAGTAGGGCAATTTGAAACACTTGTCTCCCACTGAAATGATTGATTGCGCGGTTTATATCTTGATTGTCCAATACATCCCTCTGCCACAGATGTTGGCTAGCATGGTGACTTTTGCTTCGTACATCATCCATGGTTGGTTTGAACTCAGTCAATACTATCTAGAGGACTGGGGATTAGCCTTTGTACTTTAGTGGAATCACCTTCATAACAAGAAGGCATTGTGTAGGTATCCCTCGGCAGAGACTGATCGAGACTTACTGTCATTTGAGTGCACTTTCGGAGGCATTCAGGGCGAGGAGCCAACTCAGAGCCTAGATGCATCCATCTCCGACCACAATGAGATATCTGCATATGCTTTTTACTGAAGAGAATTTATAGATAACCAAAAAACTACATGCAACACGCGAACGAGCCACAGAAAATAAAGGATTTCTTCACATGAATAATGGGAAAATAACCGGCAAATTACAGTAATATCCGCTGCGTGAAGGGAACTTTCCCGCCAAATTATCTATGGATGGTCAAGAAAAAAGGTTGATCGGATCCCAGGCATCCAATACACTGTTGGTCCAGGCGGCGAAAAGTCAATACGTGTTCGTGATGACTTCATCGGGCAATAATGCACTGCTCTTGTTGACAGAAATATTGAACTTATGTCAACTTAAGCAGGGTGATCAAGGAATTTGACGATTAGCCGTCTCACTCTTACCATCTTTGGGTGAAGCAGGACAATTCAAAGAGCAGTTTATTCCATCCACTGCCGTAGTGGTCCTTCCACTTATGCCGGAAAGTTATGCAGTGCGAATCGATACCACTCATGCATCAGAAATGGAAGTCACCAGAGAGGTGTTTTCTCAAAGGATATAAGACTGACTAAATGCGCTGAATCCGTCCTTCTGTACGGATTTTCACGAATTATCAACATTGGAGTTCACGAAACTCCTGGGGTCAATCTGGGTCGGTGAACTGATCCGTAAGCATCACTGCGAATCAGTGATTGTGCCTTCCGTTTACACCCCAATTTCCCCGAGAAGCGCATCTCATTGAGAAGTGAATGGTCGCGATGAGTAGTCCTCGACTAGTTTTTCTGTCCAGATGAAAGTTGAAGCCACTGTAAGGGATACTCTATAAAACCTTAGGTCGTTCAGAGTTTTCAAATTCACCTGGGCTTCTTTTGGGCTAGAATATCACTTACGTTGCGTGTCGAACGATGGTTTCTCGGCAGTAGAGGTAAACATGCGTTTATCCAAGGCTCGAGCAGCTTACACCGGTCTGAAGCACTTGTGTCTTCGGCCTGATATATCATTGAAGTTGAAAGGCCGTGTGACTGTGCCACAGTGCGCTCAGTTCTGTTGTACGGTTGCGAGACATGGAGTATGTGTGTGGGGGATGTTCGTCGCTTGGAGGTTTTTGATCACCGATGTCTGCGTACTGTCGCCAGGATTGGATGGATTGACCGGGTGAGTAACGTGGTGATCAGAACTCTAATACTAGGTGTTGGCTCTCAGAATACCTTATTTCAGCATATGAAACTTAGTAGATTACGCTGGTTAGGTCAGGTGTTGTGTATGGCGAACACTCGTCTGCCATATGGTGTTCCATTTTGGGTTTCTCCCGAGGAATGGAAGAAGCCATGTGGAGGTCAGCAGATGACGTCACTATGTGGAATGAGCAGGTGTCTCACTTTTTCGTGGTTGGTGTCCGGAAAACCCGTCAATTAGTTGACTTGCGGCAGTGAAGGATATGTCAGTGAACCGTGAACAGTGGTGATCTCCTGTTGTCATTTTCTATCGAATCTGAATGATTGAAAACGTGCGTTTGCACAGTTACATTGTGTCCCGTGTGTGGGCTACAGGGCAACTTATCTTTTCCCACTTGTGTAGGTCCACTCCTTGTTCTCCTTGGATATTCACTCTTTTTTGTCAAAACATGTAACCTTGTGGCAAAAGGCAGCGGTCCGTGAGGTTTGCGTTGCAGTTTGACGTTGGCCGGTGATGCTGACGGTTTATAATGTGATTGTGCGACACTGACTGCGGGTGTGGCAAGCAAGCTAAGTCAGCGCCTGTTTATGTTTACGTTGGCATACTCTGTAATAACGAACTGAATACATTAGTTGGACCATTCAGTTTGAAACTTTTATTCTTTCAGGTCTATCGTGATCTTGATGGGGGCAGAACAGAGCAACACGATGGATGATCCCGATGGCAGTCCCAGCTCTTCCGTCAAAAAAGTCATGGGTAAGTCTTTTCAGTGGTTGCATATATACAAATAGTGGTAAATACTACGGAATAAACCAGGTTCAAATAAGCGATGGATCATAACTGTCAAAAATTTCGTTGTTTATCATATATTGAATTTTTTTGGTCTCATGGTCGGGTCAGTTTTCAGGAAGTGATGAAAGTCCGCGATATCAAAACTCATCTGGAGTACCCGTGCATCTTTGTGTGCCATAACGGTAATTCCCATCCATATAAGGATGAAACCCCGTTCGCATTATTCTTGCGTATGAATGGCTATTTGGAATACATTCCTTCTGCATTAGATGTTGAACTTCACGTTTTTCGCATTTCGAGTAAGTTGAAATCGCTCGGTTCTAAAAAGAACAGTATTAGTAATAAGGTTTGTTGCATTAACTAATTTGAATTACCTACCTGATCGGAGCTGGCGTACAGGATGCACCAACCGTTCGTAAAAAACAGCTCGCTGCTCCAGTGCTGCATTTAGCAGTCCATATCACGCTGAATTCCTAAAAGCTCACGTGCGTCGTAATTGTCACTTTTGGCTTTTCGTGCGACCCTGAAACCAAATAATACCATGAGTGGTAAATAAGCATTGACTGAGAGCTAAAATCGGAAATGACGCCGGAAGTGTTTGAATGTAACCATACCGTTAATTGGAACACCTGGCCGCACCATAGAATGTCTGTAGTTGTGCACACAGGGATTTCGTGCACCGTATCTGGTTGTTTTGTTTTTCACGTCACATCGTGTTCATTGGTTGAAATCCTCGCCCTAGATTGAAAAATTTCCCATCGTACACATCGCACTGAGGTTCCATTTTCACGCAATGTTGTTTTTATCCTCTGTTTCATGTCCGTGTTTAGGTCTTCATCACTGTTAACTCGAGTCAATAATCATTTTTACCTTTATATCGTAATTAGTCTTCCTGAAAATCTTGGTGCTTGAGTTTTCACTTCATTTCGCTTTGAAGCAGACGATGGCATGACATATCATCCCAACTCAACTGGTTATCATTTTTTCGCAGAAATGGAATACGTAGCATAAGTTACCAGGTCGTGATGTCCACTATTTAAAAAGGTACTGAACTTAAACAAATTAATTTGGTTGAGACGTGCTTTGCATAAGCCTGTATCAGTGTTCTCTGTTCTTGGAAGCTGGTGGTGATTGGAATATGGAACCAAATAATCAGTCGGTGATATGAAAAAAGGCATGAAAGCTCTAACCAGTAGACTGGTTTCTGGTAATGCAGTTAGACTACTGGGCTGGGGTCCACGAAATCCCCCAAGTGGTGATTAGGTAAAATAGGTAATGGGATTCGATCCCGCAATCGGTAGCGTTCTTCCATTCGAAATCTTACTTTTTCTATAGGTTCCTCTACTTCATAATTTGCAGTTGGTATCTCACTATTTCTCGTTCCCTTGTCCTCTTTTGCGTATGCGATGTTCTAGTGTATCAACCATAATGAGAGTAATTTGATTCAAAGTTAATATTTGTAAACATTACCTTGGGTTCGAAAAACATAAAAGGCGATGCAGCTTGGAAGTAGTTCCACCAAACGGTACCACGACGCGACCGTGTAACCAAATATTTCAAAGTTTACCAGTTTACAAAACAAGCAATGCACGACCGCCTTTTCTGATCCTTGGAACCGAAGCCGTAACCAATAAACCCTGACCACCGATGAAAAATTCTTCTTCACATTGGTTTTGTAAACCACATCATTTGATAACTTTTTCCTCCTTAGCATGTTTTGACCACCTATCTGCCAACCAATCTTCGCCTTCCTGTGCATGGTGACTGGAGTAGCCGGAAAAGGAAGCCATCAAGGAACAAGCTCGTTTCGCAATTGTTGCATTTCCTGTTTGGATAAGAATCTTCATTAAGTTGAAATGTTAGAGAAACTACCCTCTCCTGATCGTCACTGATCAATATTCGTACTTTCGAGATGATTCGTTTAGTAATTAGCTTAGACATTTTTCCAGTGCCTACTAGCGAGCCACGAACATCACCAGTAAGTAAAATCACCGAAAAAGAGCAATGTTTGCTAACGTTTTTTTGTATAGTAGTCGTTTGTCGTCGTAAGATTTTGTCAACTGCGTCTTATATACCTAATATTTGGATTTTATTTGTACTGCTGTTATTAGACAGGAACACGCTAGAACCAACCGGATCATCTTCGTTGCCGCCGTCCCCTCGGCACTTTTCGCCACCGTTCTCGGGAGTTTTGTCTCGTGAATCAAGCAAGTCCGTCACCGTGCCTACCGTTAAGGGCTCAAACGTTTCCGGGCCATCTCTCCCACCTCCGACTTGCGCCGAAGCAACTAGCAGCATGAACTGGTTTCGGTCAGATTCAGCAACTCGTCTTTCCCGATCAGGGCATAGATCTCCCTCACTGAGCAAATTGAATCGCTCCTCAGGCGTAGTGGTAGTCTGCTCCGGACCTATGAGACGAATGCGTTCCACTGGTTCCCTGGATTCTGCTGTTTATTCAAGCAGTAGAACGGATGCGAGCTCTCTCGAACTAAAACGATTACGGCAAATTCCAACTTTCGAGCCGCTAATTGCTCGATCTGCTGCTAATCGTGGAAGTTCTCACTCCGTTATTTCACCCGAATCATCCTCTTCGAGACGCGTCGATGTCTCACTCCCTCGAGTGGCACCTGAAGAGGTGAGCAATCTCAAACTGCCCAATTACTCGCATTTTTTTCACAATATCCCTCCGTTTGATAATGCTTCTGAGTAATTAGAAATGGCTTATAGTAAAGCAACGTGTCCTTTATATAGGGCCTATTTACCGTTTTTCACTTTAGTTAATGCTAGGGACATTCAGTTCAGTTTGTATAACCACTAACCATTCATCAGCGTGCTCTGATTTTGGTTGCTGCGTCACAGCACCAATGACTTAAGAGGAAGAAAACAAACGAGGGCTAACCAACCATCAGATAAGTAGAGATTTCGAATGGAAAAACTCCACCGACTGTGGCACAGGGCCAGACCAACTCTTCTGTACAACCATCGTCATTACCTGCCAGTCACAACGATGTACAATGGTGCAGTGGTAATGCGGGCGTGCGGAAAAAATATCCCAACCACCTTAATCTGTTCAAGCCCACTGCCTGTTGTAATGACTGAGCCCAAAGTCACAATACCTTACGCCTAACCTCTGAGATACTTTGAAATCCTCTCACCACATTGTATAACAGTCTTAAAACATCAAAAGTCTTCGCATATCTACTCTAAACGGCCATCTTTCGGACCCGTATAGCAATATCGATCTCACTGCCGCTGCGTATACTCGGCCATTGATCAATAACCAGATGTCACGCTGACGCCACAAATGCCTCAAATTAGTGAATCCCAATCACACTTCCGTTGTTCGCGAAGACACTTCATCCAATATGCGACAACCACTTGTAACACAACTGCCCAAGTAACTAAATCTATCCAGCTGAACCACTTGTTTCTCTGTAATAACAAGGTTCGGCTTTGAGCCAATTCAGTCCTGTAAAAGCATTTTACACTTCGAAGGTGCAAAATGCACACCAAACATACGTGTACTATCGTTCCGAAGATGGAGAAAAGCCTGCAACTTACTTGGATCTCCACTGAGTAGCACAACATCGATCGCATATTCTAAGTCAGACAGGATTTTTTCTGAGCACACATCAATGCCACTGTTCCCATATGAAGACATGGCTATTTCTGTAACCATATCAATGACAAAATTGGAAAGTAAAGATGAAATGAGGCAATCCTAACGAGCAGCATTTCCGGTAGTGAACTGGGGTGGAAGATCACCCTAGACACGAACTCGGCTTTGGCTGTTCGGATACTGAGACTGGATAAGTGCAACCAACTTCTCTGGTACACTCTTCAGTGATAGACAGCGCCAAAGAATTGCAGCATCGATTCAACCGAATGCGGCTTTCAAATCGAGAAGAACAGAAATCGTGGGTTTACGGAACGTGTGCCCATGTTCTAGGATTGATCGCATGTTGAATATTTGGGCAATAAAACCCCTTTCTGAGACGGAAACTCACTTTTCGCGAGTATTAGAAAATCGGCGGAGGATAATGCCAGTGAGCAGTTTGGATGCAATGCTGATCAAACTATTCTTCTGTGGTTTTCACCAGAGGATCTGTCCCCCTCTTGTACATCGGTACAATCGCCAATCCACACCCGTCCTTTGGAATCCCTTCCCTTGCCCAGGTTAATTCCAAGAGTTTTGTTAATTCTAATGTTAACAGCTGCCATTTTCCTTAAAGGTTGGTGGCGATAACCCGTCTTTCCAGCGTCTTTTCAGAATACTCATTTCATTGCTGATCTGGATTCCTGTTGTACATCTGTTGTTCGCGTGCATTGGCTCATCGGGAGGGATATCTAGGCGGTTTTGTGTGACGATTTTCCAACTAAACCTATTTTTTAGGCGTTTTGCCGTACGCTGCCGCTGAGTTCCCTGGGATAATTAGTGAGCCGTCGGATCCTAATCACTTCGCTTACACGGCTTCCATATAGCAGTGTTCCTGAACAGTTTGTAAATGTTGGGTTATTATCACTAACCGCAGCTATTTTCGCTTTCCTAAACTTCACTGTTTTATTGTGACGACAGTCGGATTGAGAGCCTCACTTAAAACTGAAGTTGACTATTATCGTCTAAAATCATCCGTGCAGGAGGCGTAATTTTCGTTTTGCCTTGATCACATACGAGGCGCAAACAAAAGCGAGCACGTACCAGAGGGTGATCTGAATCCACACGTGTGTTTCAGAGTGGTCGAAAAATCTTTGCCCGACCAGATCACTGGTGATCAATGGCATTGTGATCAGCCGAAGTCCAACGCTGTGAGGACGAACGATGGCGTCAGGTGAGCCGAAGTAAAAGCTGATGTTCACCAGAGGCAGTCTTAGGTGGAGCATACTTGGACAAAACCGTCACTCCTGTTGGTGCGATCGACTGGGACAGAAAATGGGCCTGCGAAGTGCATTTCCGTCTTAGTGACCAAGTTGGGCGTAAAAGCACTAACATTGACTATGACTTCAGTTGAATGCACAGTTCGGATTAATTGGGGTAAGTCACAGTAGAACTCATCTTTGGTTTCACGAGAGCTCCAATCAATGGTAACATAAACAAATGTGATGAAGACCGAAGGACGATTCAGTAGACTGTTTTTAACGCGCATAGAAGCGCACAACCGAACTGCACAAAACGACTGCTAATTAAGATCCAATCTAACGGTGCACCCTCGGTTGGCACGCTCAGTATGACTTCACTGCCAGTCGAACCACGGACGCTCGAAACCTAATCATCTGATACGCGTCTGGGCTACACAGAGTGATTTTCTTAATAACTCTGTGCATGTGCATCTCGGAGACAGGATACATCCGTTTTGAATGTTTCCAGACATCTCCCTGGGTCGTTTTGTTGTCCTTTCTGATTTAGCCTGCGGCCATTCAAGGCAGTCAATTGAAACAAATCTTGACGAAGTACGTTATCGAAAAATACTTCATCTACATTTCCGTGCGAAATGGGAGTTAGAAACTGTTAAATAAGTTTGGAAACCACCAGTTTCCTTACAGTTCGAGCTAATGAAGATGTCTTGCTGTCTGTTTGACTTCGTGGGTGTTTGCTGTTTGTGCATGAGGCCAATACTTCCAAATCCCTCGGCATTGTCGGCGGTGGGTGTCTTAGGTTCCCCATTGGTTGCCTACCGTGAACCCCCCTCGAAACGCTCCCTAGCGGCCCGCGTCTCAAATGGCTTCTGCCTAGGACGAAGGCCAATGATGGGCGCCCTCCGTCAGGTTGACGGGTCTTTGGTAATCAGACCACGGGAGATCGCTAAACCCTGGTTCTAAACCAACCATGGGTTTCATGCGAAGCGTACACCGGTGTGCTCATCGACGTCTGTGGCGGAAGGCTGTACTAGCCATCCAGGATATTCAGCCCCTTCCGAAGGGTGTATGAACTGAGCAATCATTCACCGATCTCAAGTGGGCTATGTGTACATCAGGTCATCTCACTGCCCTGCGGGTTAGACCATTTGGTCCAAGGCCCGGGATATGTCCTCCAAATCAACCATCTACTTCTGTTTTGTCAGCCACGTAGTCTGAAGCCCTCAGAGGTCTCATGGACTCATAAAAATCGCCGATCACGGAAGTTGCAGAATGGAGAACTGACATGTATGGTAAACCTTGCACATTGTTTCTTTTTCTTTCCTTTTCCCCGCTGCTGGTTTTCGTCCCTCACCATGATTCCGGCGGGACACGGTCTGTAAGAACATTAGTCCAAAACGCATGCATATATATCTATATAATAGCACGTTAGAGAATGATGTTCTTTCTCGTATCTCAGGTTCAACAGGATGGTATTGGTTTGTTCGCTGAGCTGAGCAATTCAATTACAAACGTTTCATCACCAATCCAGGTGACATCGTCAGTGCTATGATATTGTGGCGAGCGTCTGGTTCCAGGCATATATATATATATATATATATATATAACTGTAAGCAGCACCTTTAAGGAAAATGGATGGTGAATCTCTATATCCATTAACCTGCGACGGCATCGCGATCGACTGACCGAAAATACTGTATCGTAAGGTCAGCTAATACTGATCGACCGAATTAGCCGGCGAATTGATCGACAGTGGTGTTGACGAAATAAAACTAATATAAGCTATTTGTTTTTGGTATTTCAAACGAACTTTTTATCTGCTCTACTTCATTTTCACTGGAGATAGCGGCCGCGACGTAGAATCGATTGAGGATTTACGGGCAAAGTAGAGCTGACTCTCTTGTCCAAACCTCTCTACAATTGTACGCTCCGAATTGGTATGTCTCGCTAGAATCGAATTAGTAATGTCAGAAGTGTGCATGGAAGCGCTTCGAAGAGTCCACAGAAGATCCACAACTGTGATTCGCTAATAATTCTTTGTCAGCTAGGTTGAGTCAACCTTAGAAGCGACGGCAGAATGTCACAAGAATATACATATGTATATGTAGAAATTGTAAGTAGTATCTGGATGGGAGCACACGACCTAAGGTTGGCTCAGCCCATCTGACAAGGAATTATCAACGAATCTCAGTTGTGGTTCTTCTGTGAACTCTTCGGAAGTGCTCTTCGACGTGCACACTCCTGACACTATTAATTCGATTCTGGTGAGACACCAATTCGGAATGTACAAATGTAAGGTTACTTTGACAAGAGAGTACCGAATACACATACCTGACGAGCGACAATGACCGCGAAACCGGTCGTGTGCCCCCGGGCAAATTTTATTCACGCATCCCGATACTACTTGCAATTTATATATATATATATATATATATATATATATATATATGAAATATGAAGTGCCACATCAGTTAGGTTTTTACCAATTCCACATGAGCTCAAATGATAAGTCATCTACCTCTGAGAATACGTTTCTCGCTCCTACTCGGCTTTTTCTCGCTGCTGTGTGGCGTACATTAAAATTGAAATCACATTAACAGTGTTCTTAGACTATCGCTTTGTTCTTCATTATGCATCAGATCTGGCGATCACTACCACCATACGCGTTTCCTAAACATGGGTTAACTCTACGGAATTTGCACTGACCTGAAAAGGGTTGGAATTAAGTGTGCCATACTGCACCCAATAGATTTTAATAGTTCATTATTTGCTGACATCTTCATTTGAAGGATCCAGTTTTAATCTGGAGTTCGAGGTTCGTCTCAATAGATCATATTGTACAGAATGGTCAGTGGTAAGCTCATTTGGAAACTAACTCATGAACTTAAGATATGCAATCAAATTTTCACATTTTAGCTTTTGATTAAACCCAACACAACGGACTCGGCAGGTTATCTTCGGGTCACTGGAAAAATTTGATTCCATGATGTGCATGAAGCTCTCGCAGTGAATTAGGTCGGCGGGGTGTCATATTGAAAGAACGCCTGAAGTCAAACAACCTGCAAAATGAATTTCAACATGAGATTGGCAGTTGGCGTGACTACGCATCACGTAATGGCACCAAAGTCCGAATGGATAGGTGAACGAAACACTGTCTGAGTTGCTAGAAAGTAACTTTGTTCTCCACTTTACTGTTTTCTATAATTTGCTGCCATTGCAAAGTGGGGCTAAGCCAACCACAAGTTAATGAAAAACCTAAAAGTTTAGGGATCTAAACGATAGATTGTATTTTTACTACTGACAACTTTGTCCAGTGTTAAACGTTGGCTTATTTCACTGTGGATTAGCGGTAAAATTGCCTCCGTTTATCCAACTCTGTTGCGTCCAACAAGCCAGTCAATGTTGAGGTATTTAGTGGGAAGGTGCTTGAAAAGGGCTGACGCATCACAGAATTGAGTGATCAACATTCAAACCAAACCAAATGAGATGCACACAATCCCACTGCTTTGTTCATAGTAGGTTAATGGACCTTGAAAGCAGCTTCTTTTTATGGACACAACAAATTCACTTACTGTCTATGTTTCTGTGCGTCTGCATCCGCTGGCCGAATAAAAGATTATATTGTTCCGTATGGTTGGGGCACACGTCATCGTAGTCCATCCTGTATTTCAATCACCGTTGTCAGTGAGCCTTTTGTAGTGAACTGAAGCCACGCGCAAACTTCCGAGGAAAATCCCCGAGTGGGTCTCAATTAGTTGGGAACATAACTTAAAAGTGAACTACAGAGTAAGTCACTTTATGCACGCATGTGTACATGTGTTTGTGTAAGTTTGATGTTGATGCTAACGTGTTTGGGCTTTCCTAAATTGGTAACGTGTTCACATAAGCCTCCTGGTTGTTGTAAGTTGCCAATTACTTTTAGTACCAACGGTGTTTTTATCGACCATATTGGCATTCACAACTTGGATATCCAGTCGATAGTTTTTTCAATTCAGCTTGAGTCTTAGGATGCTATCTTGATTATTCTTTTGGGATAATATTAGACGATTGTTTCAAGTCGTACCTGCAAACTTCACCTGATGGAATGCATTTGTATTCTGTTTTAAAATATCTGTGCTTAGTGTTGCGAAGACGATTGGAAGCAGCCGTTCTCCGGTCAAGTCAGTTCAGTTTATGCAACCAATAACCTTGCACAAGTTTTGATTGTACCTCGGAACACCGAAATACAATGAAAGAAAACTCGTAAGCGCATTAAGCAAAAGAACTTTGGAGAAGCAAAACCGTTTCCATTGCAGGAACTCCACTAACTGCCCATTAGGCCCAAGGTCTCCAACCAACGAGTTGGATCAATTGGATCCCATCTTGGTAACCTTGGTCGACGTTATAGGATCAGTCCATTGGTTAGGACTTTCATACCTTCTCAGCATGCGATAAACTTCCCAGTTGACCAGAGTCCGTGCCTTTCAGACTGACTGAATTCTGAGTCAATACAGCATGTCTCACCTCTGAGTTACTCAGCAAATTCTCCTGCCATATTCCAGCAGTACTACGATGACACGCATGTTTGAGCACTGACAGTCTTCACATTCCTTCTGTCCGCCACGATCATGTTTCTGGGCCATATAGCACAACGGACCCTTCATGGACAAGCAGATACCGCGTAGACGCCAATGACGTCCCTGATTGCCAAACGCCAATGGAACCCTCTGTAGAGATGAACACAGTCCACCCAACGTATGACCACCTGGTGAGACGCAGCTGTAATACTGACAACGCACTTAGCTTTTCATTCAGAATTCCAGTATCATCCGTATAATATAATTCAGGCAATTTATCGTCTGAGCTAGTATCAGTCAACAGAAATTTGAATCTCATGTTTGATTTTATTATACGCAGAACCGTCTTGATCAACCGCTCACAAGTAGTTGTTGACTGGTATCCGATCTAATAACGCACTCCGGGCTCTCTTGCTCAAAGTGATCCCGAGGTTAGCATGAGGACGAGCAGTGGAAACCAGTGTACGAAAAGTGAAGTTTGTGAATCAGTTTTCAATTAAACTATGGAAAATGATTGTAAGAAAGAGGCGTTCTGTGCGCTTTTCGGAAATGCAGCGTCCCCCCCCCTTGTTAAGTTTCCAGTATTCCAACTAAGATAGCTTGTTGCCCTAAGGGTGTAGTATACGAACATTGAAGTGAAGAAAACGTGTTTCTGCGACGCGTTCAGCTAATTTCTTGCTATCCCATCCAATACTCCGCCCGGATTTCGCAGTCGTCGTAGATCAGAATGTAATGGTAATTTTTCATGGATAAATGTACTTCATATTTATCAATGCCGATGGTGTACGAAAAAATATTGGCAGGAGTCAGATTTTATGTAACTGGGAAAACATCCTGACTTCTGTATTTAAATTGGGATATGAACTACTTATTCCTCAGGTAGGTCAAAATAAATGCTTATCCCTCACTGATCGTGCTGAGTGGTGTGTCTGAGTTTCTGCTGTCAGTTGTTTACGCGTTTTTCTCTTGTTTCACGTGTAGTTGAGATGCGTTTCTTGGTAATTGGGATAAAAATGGACTCGGACGCACTCATTGGTTTCCCATGTACGAGGTTTGTTTCGTCCGTCGTTCATAATTCTTTGGTTACCCTAGAACCCCAGTGTGACAAATCACCTCGATTATATTAGAGTGTACTTTTGTACCGCACAGAAGCTTAGCATTGTCACTGTGCGATGGTTGTTTTTCTTTCTAGGCACGTTGCTTGTGATATACTGTGACCTTCGATTGAAATGATTTAAACGTACCGTGCAACCCCTAGGACATTTACTGTTTCAGTTCAACGCGTGTCCTTTGTTTTTTTGTATAATTATTAGCTTGTCGCACTCGTCAAGAGTTACGGGCAATATGTTCAACGTTGTGCTGACACCGCTTATCAACAACAGACGGTAGCCATTGGTTTACAAAATAAGGTAAGTCTCTAAAATTCGTGACCAATCGAGATCGTTTTTAATGGTCACCAAAGCGAGATAAAAATTTATAAATATATGATTGGATTTGTACGGAACACAAGAAGAAAAAGAGCGAATAATAATTGGCCTATAACTATCATGGTACCGATTTCCCCAACGGGTAAATGGATGGTTTAGCATTCCCTGAGTTTACTTGGTTTCGTATGGGCTTGGGCCTATGCCTCAGCGGCAAGGACCGCCAGAACGTCCTTAATGTATGAGCGGAATAATTTCGACCCGATGGGACGAGGAGTTTTGGCGGCTGTTTGCCATCATGGAGGCTTAAACATGATTATTTAGGGGATCAGGTAGCTGACATTAGATTCAACAGGTAAACTGGAAATCTTCCAATAGAATCACCTTGTGGTCATTCCTAATGATTTTGAAACAACTGCGGTGATGATTGGCACTCACGAATGGATTCAGATAGCTACGGCGGTCGTACGCTCAATATTTTCCGAAATTTCAATGTTGCCATTTTGCTTTTCAATAGGCAAGAACACTTTGGCCCCGAAACCTCTATGAGGTCTTTTTTCCCGCAGCAAAAATCACTGGAAAATTCATTTGGTGCCTTTTGCATCCAAACTGCTGTCGAACATTATCCCCAGCCAAGTAAAGTTCAGATTCTACAGCCATTAATCTGTTGCCTACAACCATTGCTTTGTAGGATCCCGTGGACCGAACCCGGCAGTCTAACTGCACCTACACTAGCCAGTCCACTGGTCCAAGTTTTCATACTTTTTCACGTGTCATTGACTGACCACCTCGAAACACCTTTCAAACACTACCTGCCAAGGAGAACAGTGTACGAGGCAGTCGTTCTGTAGACAAGCGCAAAACATCTCTCAACCACTTTAAACTATTCGGATTCACTACCTGGTCTAAAGGTTGAACCCTAAGACCAAATACTTTACACGCAAACTCTGAGTTACTCACAAAACACTTCCATCATACACTACTGATACTACGAAGACAACGAGCTCAAAAGTCAAATCTTCACAGATCCTCTGCTCTCAAAGGCTATCTTTCGGAGCCGCATAGCGATATCGATCTTACTGCCGCTACGTATATTCGGCCATTGATCAATAACCAGATGTCACGCTAATGCCACAAATGCCTCAAATTAGTGAATCCCAACCACACTTCCGTTGTTCGCGAAGACACTTCATCCAATATGCGACAACCACTTGTAACACAACTGCCCAAGTAACTAAATCTATCCAGCTGAACCACTTGTTTCTCTGTAATAACAAGGTTCGGCTTTGAGCCAATTCAGTCCTGTAAAAGCATTTTACACTTCGAAGGTGCAAAATGCACACCAAACATACGTGTACTATCGTTCCGAAGATGGAGAAAAGCCTGCAACTTACTTGGATCTCCACTGAGTAGCACAACATCGATCGCATATTCTAAGTCAGACAGGATTTTTTCTGAGCACACATCAATGCCACTGTTCCCATATGAAGACATGGCTATTTCTGTAACCATATCAATGACAAAATTGGAAAGTAAAAATGAAATGAGGCAATCCTAACGAGCAGCATTTCCGGTAGTGAATTGGGGTGCAAGACCCTCTAAGCACGATAAACGTATAACGTATATGAATGTAATATGTATGAACATATGTATATGTATATATATATATACATGTATATATATTATATATATATATGCATATTCATGGTTGAAAACAATCGTGGCGCCACGACAGCAGCCTATAAAGGGAACTTCACAACCCAAGACAGCACACCTCAGCATTGCTCACTCGATCTTCCCACCAGACTGGAGCAATTCTTCTCGGTCATCGTTGGTCGAAAACAAGAAGTCGCTGAGGATCCTCAACACGAAGAGTCACATGGTTAAAAAGGAACTCCGCGAATTGTGGTATTGTAGATTTTAACTTGTGGAAAAGCCCGGTGCCACGGCGGCGGAAAAGTTCAACAGACAGCCCATATAGCAGTCGCGCCAATGACCGGTTTTCAGCTTTATCTCTCAGCCACTCCAAACACCAACAATCCTCATTTTTTTGAGGCCCAACCGGAAAGGCAGAAAACACCAACCGAGGCCAAAACTGAAGTTGACCTATTCATACCTCTACCGCAAGTCATAGTCTGGCAGCCGCGTCGCTTCTTACAGTCTCGTACATCCCTCCCTCGTGGGAAAGCCCGATGCCACGGCGGCGCCACGTGTCTCAGGTTCAAGATAGCCGCTCTGGCTTTCGCGATTGGTGATTAGACCTCCGCAGTACCTCCGCCTGGTGTGATCAGCCTCCCCAAGTACTTCAAGATACTATCTACTTCTAACCGATCACTCCAAAGAGTGAATGCATGCGGGATCTCCACCAGTCTTGAAGAAGTTCTTGGCACCTCGAAGGTGCAAAGCACATACCGTATCTAGACACTTCAGTCGCCAAGGGGTTTCACGTGCTTGGAATAGCCTGTGCGTCGTCACTCAACAAGGCGATATCGTCGGCATACTCTAAGTCAAAAAATGTTCCCTGGGATGAACCCAACTACACCATCCAAAAGACAAAATAAGGCTTTCTAGAGAACATCCTTTATGACAAAGTTCAGCAGAAATTGGGCAGCCTACCGGCACTCCACAGGAGACGACGAAAGGTTTCGAGAGCTGGTTATAGCCCCTTATCCGACCTGACGTACGAAAACACAACTCTTTGAGGACCAACACACTTCTCAGTTACTCCATTTCTTAACAAACAGTGTCAGTGCAGCCCTATCAGCAGAGTGAAAGGCTGTGCGGATGTCTAAGAACACGATGATCGTTGGCCTGTGGAAAGTATTACGGTGCAGCCACTTTTTCTGACACCCTTCAGTGAGAGACATCGCCGAAGAATGGCGCCATCCACTCGGTGGAACACCACTTTCAAATCAGGAAACACGTGCCTATGTTCGAATATCTGTCGCAAGATGAATATTTGGACGATAAGACCCCCTTCCTGGGACGGAAACCTGCTTGGTATTCACCTGCGCACTTCTCGCGAACATTAGGCAATCGGCGAAGGATAATGCCTGTGAACAGTTTGAATGTAGTGCTTACCAAACTAATTCCCCTGTGGTTTCACAAGAGGATCTATCATCCTTCTTGTAAATCGGTACCATCACCATGTCACACCAGTCCTTAGGAATCTCTCCCCTTGCCCAGGTTAATTCTGAGCTTTGTTAACCCCGCTGTTAGCACTTCATTAACATGGTGACAGTCCATCTGGTCCGACTGCCTTATACCTTTTAGGTCAACCTATCTGTGAATGTGATTTGAGTCGGATTCCGACTTTGTTTTGGCTGTATCGACCATATCCATATCCAAATGGCATTTGTTATACCATAGGTACCTATTACGAATACCAGTTATTTCTATCTTCGTCAATCTTATAGCAGTATTCCATTGGGTCCTTTGTGACCGTCTCTCGCTGAATAATGAATCAAAGAATTTCCACTTCTCTTTTCCGGCAGCAGCATTATTTGTGCTTCTGACAATCTTTCATCACGAAAAGTTAGGTTCGTCACGGTTGCTGCTTTCATTTTTTGTCAGCTTTTGATTGAGACAATTATGAAAATCTCTTCCTTATGCGAAATCATTTTCATGGATACCAGCTCCGAAAGTTCGAATTAGAATACGCGGACCATATTGTGCTACTGTGAGTGCATACAAGTTTTAAGTTCTTCTCGATCATTAGCGTAACTGTTTTGGGATTGCGTTCCTCACCTTCAAAGTCTCTACAGCTGTTGCAGGATTCGAAGCCGAACCTTGTTCCCGCTGGAGTTAACAGGATGTATGGGGCATACGATACTTCGCGGCTGCTCACATCGCAGAAAGATTTTGTCAGGAACTCTAACCGTAGCCTTTTATTCAAAATTTTCAGGTGCAAAGCAGTGGAGTACTAACCCAACACGGAATCTCTGAGCAGAAGCAAATTTTTACTGTCAACCCTGCTGGAAACTGTGCGGTTTGGAATTTATTGTGCGGTTCATGGTAGTTTGTGAACGGTATTGTCAGACGATCTAAGCCGGTGAACGATTACGGTCCGAACCAAACTGTTTAGTTCTAACGAGAACCTGTTTGCAAAACAGTGGGCAGTGGTTGGGCGGGAGCCAATCCACTTATGCCGGTTATTCTTCCTCTGATTTTTTCCGATTGAGTCGTCGGTTGAAATCAACTCTCAGCTTGCAAGCTCAGAAGATTACTTCGTCAGGCCCTTATTTATTAGTGTTCCATGGATTACCGGTTCTTTGGTTTGAGATAAGCCCTCTTGTATGGGTCAGTGAGTCATGGAGACGTGGGAGCCGTCACACCACATCAAGATGTAGTCTCCTTGTGGCAAATTTGTTAAAGTAGACTGATTTCGTTACTTAGACAGTTGGTCGTATTTCGGAGAAAGTAATTCCACGTATACGGAAGGCTCCATTGGCATCTACCAGTTTGAAGCATTTATGGCATCGGCGTAACACCCAGTTATTGACCAAGAGTCAAGTTTATACTGCAGCAGTAAAATCACTTCTGCTGTACAACTCAGCGACATGGCCGTTGAGGACAGAATTGCAGAGACTTTCGGTGCTTGAACACTGCAGTCTCCGCCGTACTTGTGAGTAAATCAGGGTTGGGTGCAAGGTAGCGGACCACAGGGTTTAATCTTCATAGTAGTTGGATTTGAATGGAATCTCTACTTCGCTATGGGCATTTCTCCGAGGCGAATATTGATTGGAATGTGGGTTGATGTAGTCAGTCGATAACATAACTAAAAGACATGCATATCTTACCTTGTGGACTGGCCTTTGTAGGTCGATTTCAACTACTGGATTAGGGTCCATGGGATCTCTTCAAGCAATGGTTGGAGTCAACAGGTGATGTGTCTGAGTGCCGCAGTGATGGCACTCCTAGATTCGGTATTATTCTTCAAGTAGTTGTTCAGCGTACTAAATTGGACGGTGTTTCACTGTTTCCCATTCTCCTTTTCGCTCTTGAGCAGACGGTGCTTTGTAACAGTAGCCTAATCCAGAGCAGTTTGGTTCAATGTAAATAGTTGTGAAAACTGCCCTGAACTCATTTTCAACTTCAGGAGAACAAAGTAAAAAATTAACATGATGCCTTGGTGTTAAGATGAGCTCTGATCTAAATGGAGAATGCTCATAGTGAATACTGAATCCGGTTACATTGAATCCGTCATGTTACGACGTCTGGCCTATAATTAAGGGCCTAATCGTTCAAATAACGGCTTCCGACGAACAAGCGAGTTATTTAGCACTACTAAATACAAAGCTTGCAAAATCCTGACACTCCTTTAGGCAGTTTTTTCGTAGTTTCGGATTTCATCATGCCCGCACTTTTCATACTCAGCTGTATAAGCCTCGGCAACCCATGCATACATGTGTATTTGTACATATATATATATATATATATATAGCTGTATATACGCGTACTCTAGAATGCCCATGGTTCTATCATAGTTTTTAGTATTTTAGCCCACGCATCCAGCAGTTTTTGACACTGAGGGTTTCTGTTTCATAGCACTAGTCTGATTTAACTATTTGGGATTTTCGCAATGATTGGTCTAATTATTCGTGCCCAGCGGTCAGTTGTCTCAGTTATTCTTTCCAAAACAACTCTGCACTCCGCATTTCGTCTCGTTGAGTTCACCTGATTCGTGTTGCTTTAATTTTAAGGTGGATTATGAATCCCGTCGAGTTTCGATCCTTTTGCAAGCCCGTGAAAGCGGAACTGTTCCAGCCAGTCCTATTGCTCTTAGACCCACAGTTGTTTCCAATGGGTCCACTGTTGGCGGTAACTGTTCGTCTCCAACCAAGCCACCGGATATTACCTATGCGGGACATCAACAGGTAGATGCCGTAGTGCTTCAAACAAGCCAAATATCTGGGCTCATTGATCAATGCACGGCGATGATTGAAGGACTTCGGGACGCAATATCCCAGGTGAGGAAAGAAATACAGAACCAACCAACATCTGCCCAAACATCTCATGCAACTTCCGACAGTGGATAAATGCATGTTTTCATGTGATTTCAAAGTGTACATTGTAAAATCCTCCAAAACAGTTGGTCCCTTATGTGTTCTGCTATACTAAATATATATATATATATTATATATATTGTTTATATATAATTTTCAAAGATATATATATATATACGTGTATAGCGGGGCAGTGATCAATTTTGGAAAACCGGCCGTGCATCACTCAGTTACGAACATGGAAGTCGAATTCGTATATTTGTGGTCTGAGATGGTTTACTGAATCTTCCTGATTCAGTGTAAAATATGATATAGGAGCTCCTTTGAACGTTAGATTTTCGTAGTAGATGGTCATGCTTGCAATTCGTGATTACAAAACAAGGATAAGACGCCACATTTTACAGGTTGGTTCCGTGGATATCCGGCGGTTGGTTCTGATCACTCCATAAATGTAACGGTTCAGTGGGTAACCTCGCACGAACGTGCTGTGATTTCGGTCGTTACCCCTCAATACCGAATAATGGGGACAGAAAAAGCTAGGGGTCATTAAGCGGGATGACCATAGAGAACCGAAGGATATCATTCGGCCGAAGCCGTAGCTACCTGTCCACAAGGCCCCCCATCGTGCACCGAGAAAGTTTGGGAAAGCGGTGAAATTCTACTGGCTCATCCTCACTTCCACAGAATAATTAAATTAATTTAACATGGATCAGAGAGGAGCCTTTTATATCTTACTTCCCCTCACTCTTCCCCACTCACTTATACTCTATTACAAGCCGGTAATAACCGCATGTGGTATGATGTAAAACAGTGGCTTATGCTATCCATAACTACCGTTCCGTTTTCATATCCAATAAGAACAATAGACTTTGCAAGAAGCTTTTAACGTGGACTTCGATTTACTCTAGTTTATCTACCCTTCAGCACTGCGGTTATGGCTACCGTGTCAAATATAAAGTAACTTGAGGGAAAATAAACATAAAGTAATGGGATATGGACACGCCGATGGTAGCGAAGCCGCTCCGAATGACTTCTGAACCTCATCTCATGACTATTCGCATGGTCCGGATCGCTTAACACCATCCCCTCTAATACTGTTCCCAGCAAAACACTATCCTACAATTAGACACGTTTGAATTTCAAGTTTTCATTAATTGATGGATCGCTTTGTCGTCAGAACGAGAATCCGTCGTTGTAAAGTATCACCGGAAAATACTATTCGTATTCCTCCGTTTCGACGCGAGACAAATAAAAAACATGAAAATCCAGACTGGTATCCGTGTTCATCAGTGACGGAAGCGGAATGATTTTAGCAAATTAAAGCTGGATCAGAATTCAAAAAGGCCAAATAAATCCGTTTGGCCAAAAGATCTCTACAGATCTGCGAAAACCGGTGGTCTGCGAGGATACGGATATTTCGGATCTAACGGTTTATTCCTTGGTCTTAGCTTCGGATAATGGTGTTCACATTCCTCATGAATTTCTTCCGAATAGTTTGTTTCATGTTTGTAAACCAAATCTCCCTCGATGGTGGCAGTGAGTGTCATCAGGGTTAGGAATGTAGATATAATTTTACGGTAGCGCACCAGCAGATCCCGTGGGATTAGTGGTTCAAGCCATAATTTGGCAGGGCTTCGATCCATGTCGACCACTCCAGGGGCGTAGCTAAGTAGTTCGATTTTGCATTCATCGATTGCGCAATCAAAAAGCTCGGCTGCTTTTTCCAAATTTTGAAGGGTTATAACGTCGTGTACTAAAAGATCATAAGTTGGATCTGTTCTTGACAAATCCATACGGAGTCCTTTTTCATGTGTCCGGCTTTGCTTGGCGACACCAAACGCATTCAATGCTTCTGCGGCACCCCAGTTGTAAAACCAGCGTGAAGGTCGACCATCGAATGAAGGAGGTACCCCGTACAATTCCTTTTCCTTTCTTAGTCGGACTTGTTGTTTGAATGCGGTATTCACGGCGCTAAGCATTATCTGAGGAATCGGGATCCAATTCAACACCGTGGAACAACCAATATGCTGCAGATCGCGTGGGCCCAACACGTAGATTCTTATTAGATTTCCCCTCACTTTGGGTAGCCTGACCAGTTCCGGTGCGCCTCCTGGACTCACTGTTCCTCCGTCTCTCTGTCCAGCAAAGTTAGGTGCGTTAAATTTCTCGCCGTTAATCGGGTGAAGAGATTTTTCCACTGGAGGAACGGCGTATCTCTTTAAGTCCTTTTTTTGGCGGTTAAGTACTTTTGTGCTTTCTGAAAGCACCGCCTTTCTCTCCTTTAGATTGCCGAAGCAAATACTTAGTCGAGCTTCTCCTTTCTCAATGGCCACCAACTTGTGCACCATACTGGGGTCATCCAGACCGGGTAGATTGTGTGTCCCTGGAGGGCATGCACCTTCTTGTGCCCTGTCTAACTTAATCCGCTCGTATGGAGTTATTTCACTCAGTTCAAACAACTTGTCTCTCGCTCTCAGTTCCTCCACCGAAGGATAAGAGAACTTGCCTCTCAAATGTGCGTGGACATCAAGCAAATTCCACAAAGTATCTTTCTGGTATCTCGACAAGGCCATTGGCAGGCGGACCACAACATAGGCCGGTTGGGTTAAAGGCGAAAAGGGTTCCGGCATGATTAAACGATCTGGACCCCAGGCAAAGATTGGCGAAAATGACCGTGCGAGTGGATAAACCCAACGATCTACCCTTAAGTAACCTCTCAACGGATCCGTGTCGCTCGTATCTTCGAAGGTGACCACAACCAAAGGATGAAACCCCATGACAACACCTACTTGTCCATTTTGATTAATCACATACCAATACACGCCCTGAATCCGAAAAACTTCACGACCGTTTGATGCCGTTTTCAGTCTAACTGATCTATCCATGACGAGTGCCAACGGGACTGATTTTTCTGGTGAATTTGGACTATCGATTGGCAAGTTCGAATGAGCACGTGCTGTGGGACCACATGACAGTTCCTGTTTCAAGAAGTACAGATGGAAAGATGTGAAATAGGTTACGTTAACGTAATTTCTTAAACTACCGGTGATAAAATGCGGACACAAGCCTCACGAATAAACTAGGACAATCAGTAAGCCTTCGGAATTTTCGGTTTCATCGCACCATGAATAAAACAAAAAGCAATAGTGTGCGGTTCGTCCGTAATGTGTCCGGGTAATTCAAAAACGGTCTCTAACGTTAATTGGGCTAGGTTTGCAAGGCATACCACCAAGCAAATTTAGTGATGCTTTGGACTGTTAGGTGCTAAATTTTACTAGAGAAGGAACTTCATTCTAAATAAATGAACCGGCGTAAACAAGCCTGCCTGACCTAACCAGAGAAACGAAACTTACTTTCTCCAAGCCCATCTCGTTTCAGATCAAGCCCCTCCGATTTGAGTACTAAAAACGGAAAACAGCTCTCCAGTCTTTCAGAAAGACTCACCGATAGATACGACACTGACTAGAATTAAAAAACATTAGAGTCAGGCTGAGATCCCCTAACGAACCTGTAACTTTCAATGACTGAAAATCTATGTTGGTTACACTCCGGGTTGATGATTTTCAGAATGTTCTACTTCACCTTCCTGAGCCAATCGAACACATCTACCAGAACATTTGGAGGCGTAATGGAATGACAGTGTGCATCCTCTTCAAGAAGCACTAAGAGCTGCCGGTCTGTCGAACTCGCGCTCTTCCTACAGAGACGTTGATTGCAGGACCACCGCCGGATATTCCACTCAAAACTGTTTAGTTCTGCTTTGAACTCCAGCTTGGCTTCACTGAAATATGCATTGCACCCAACAAGGATAGAAAAACGTCTAATGCTTCCACTGATAACCAGAATCATCACTGTCCAAGGGTGCTGATTATCCGTTTCGTAATGGTCCCTTTTTTACCAAAATCTGTTTAGTTGATCATGCCGCATTTCACTCGGAGAAAGTTACTCTATTGGATGTTCACCTCCATCTATAATCATTCTGTTTGTAAGGCGTTAATGATTTGTTCATATTACTAGGTTTATCGCAAATAATCACAAGATCCCAATATGTTAAACGCGGTCATAAGCTGAACGACAGCGGCGTAACCTACCAAGTATGTGTGTGGTTCATCGTATAGCACATGAGGTGCATTACGTTTAAGTTCTCCACTTCTGAGTACCGACAAGCACTGTGTAGTTCCCATAGCCTAAAAGGCGAATTCTCCACAAATTTTCTTATTCTCCCTCAGTGTCGTTCGATCTCACTGTGGTTCTGATGACGGTCTGTAAGCAGATCTGTGCTATATATATAATATATTATGTATATAATGATGTACACACGAAGCGTTGGATGAGGGATCTCCTGGCCAAACAAGTTACAAACACGGGAAGTTTCCTCATGCATCTTAGGATTCAAAAACGAGTGACTGTCACAGCCCGACTGTATTATGCTCAAAATCATGCAGACGTGGGGAAATAGAATAGTTGAAAATGCGGAAACAATCAGGAAGGTCGCTCGGATTGAGATTTTTCGAGCAATTTCTTCTTCCATAACTCTTCGGGAACTTGCAAAGCCCAAGGAGGAATCACGGTTTTGGGCATTATGAAGCTAGCCATACGGTTCTTGATTTCATCGGTCTTAGCTGGAATCGAAACGGGGTCAGATGGAATCCAAACAAATAACAATTAGTGAGTGAACATTAGTCCAATTTAAAGCGTGTAGGCGAACGCACATATCGATTCATGGTACGCGTGATCCACCTCGAAGCGTCTATTGTTATTTAGCAGACACCACGAGCGTATGAGTCGACAAAGTTATGTCAATATGGAAAGACATTTTGCTTATCCGCTTTGCACCAATCTTATTCACCGGGGTTCCAAAGCATAATTGCCGAAAAAATTCGAAAATTGCTGCTACTGGATGAGAAAGCGAAGTAAACGAAGGGTAAATAGCAAATTCAAATTGATGGAGAAAAAAATTACATGGAATGCAAGAAAGCCAGTGACACTCAGCCGCATCCCCTAAAGACGTCAACCAACGCGTGGAGGAACTTGTGGAACATAAACAGGTAACTGCTGATTACGGCTTTCATGCCTCTGCATTATATCATGGACTGACCAATCAATACCTGCCTCGGAAAGCAAATTGCGGCAATGAGCTTGGGCAAAGCATAATTCGGTGTTTATAAAGACCAAAACATATAGCCCGCTAGTATGCGTTTGAATCCGGAGTTAGCAGAATAAACCTCCCGATATACACTAGCAACACTACACAAACTCCGGTGTTCAAACACGTCCGTTCATAAGAGCGACTCGTCTGAATGGCATAGTAGGATTGACTGCAGTGCATGTGCGTACGCTCGATCCGTGGTAGAAAGGCGTTTAGCCTTCGATATCATAAATCAGGACATGCTGACGAATCTTAATGGGAACGAGTCAATGAAACATGAAACGGGACTCAAATCAAACTTGAGAGAAAGGTCGGAATGATTATTCTCAGAAATGATTCATCGACAGGGCTAGTCTGGTTCTGTATCACATTCGGAAGTGTCGCTTAAAATATGGGTTAGCCAAGGGCATGCGAACCTGAGAGAACCTGGATGATCGACTAATGGGCTCCAACGTGAACCAAACACAGTTGCCTTGAACAGCTGGGAGCCATATAATTGTTCTTGGTTGGGTGTGTAAAGCGGCATTGAATTAAAACTGAGATGACCGACTGAGGACACCACGACTAGTGAAGTTTGCTAGCTGGCAGACCAATTGATAGGTGCGACGTCACGTCAGGAGTTCGGACGCCGAATCACCAACAATTTCAAAAACTGACAAAAGTTCATGTAAGGGACGCAAAGAAGTTTTGAAAAAGACCAACATTATTATAACCAGAACCGATGAGCACAAGCGATGTGGTGCTTTATGTTCTTGACCGGTGAAATTACAGCAATACGTGGATTGAATACTTAAATATACCACTAAGTTTGCCAAGATGCAGAAACAGAAAGACGCACTAGTGAGGGGACATTTGAATTAATGCCTCAAAATTGTGAAATCAAAGCTACGTATGAAAAATAATTGCGAGCAAATACGATCCCTTTACTGACTGATCAGAGTTCACAAATCGGTAAGATAGGCAGGAGAAACTCTGGTTTCCACTCAGACTTTTAAAATTGCCGAAACCTATTCGAATAGGTACATCAAAGAACCGTCCAATTCACAGGGCAAACACGGACGTGATATCATGGAACGCACACATCATCTGCGTAATCGGGGTCGCACAGCTTCTCTCCATTTCGTAGTTCGATTTTTACATCCTCGAGACCTGCTAAGACATCTTCCATCACCTCGTCCACGACGAAGTTGAACAGGAATGGAGAGATGGGATACCCTTGTCGAACGCCGCTACTCGTTTCGAATGAATTGATGGTTCACCGTAAACCCTCACGCAGCTCAGTCGGAAAAACGAGTGGAAGAATAATTGATCCAAGTACACGGGCGCCCACTCAGCTATACCCCGTTGTCTTGCGGTCAGGTTCTTGTCAGAACCAAAGGCTTTGGTTGAGAACACTAATCATTCTCCTGCTCAGCCGCTGGACTCCCTAGCAGCACCCGTTCATCAATCCTCATGAGTTACACACAAATAATATTGAATCGGCCGTGGCGCAGGATAAACAAGGCCGCGCTGTCCATTGCACCGAGTGGGGAGGGTAGTGATAAGTATGCTACTGCTCAGAGTTCCCTCTCTTTTATTCAACCTGTCTCTTCTGTCTCCAAACCAATCTGTTTGCCCCCTCTGCCTACCCATAATATCTCCATTGATAACACGCCCGATACTCGCAACGATTTATTGTCAAGTAGTGTAGTAGGTGGTTTGCAGTCTGTTAACTCATATTTTTTCAAGCCTCGTCAGCCTCTGCATCTGGGTTCCTTCAATGGGCGCACTTTAATGTAGGCTGACTAACAGGCATGTTTGGATCTGACAGTAGACTCACATTCGATTGATGTATGCTGCGTGAGTGAAACACGAATTCAGGACTCGAGTAGAGTAATTCAACTAACTGTGCCAAATGTCTCGTCAAGGTATTTCGTGCATACCTCAGGAACGACGCACCTTGAGCTGTGGGTGTAGGAATAGTCTCGAGTGAGAAGGCCGAAGCAGCCCTTTTAGGCTGGACCCCGGTTGACAGTGGTTTGTACGCCCTGAGATTGCAGGGCTCAGTCGGCGTCCGGAATGATATTAGTATTAGGCACAGTTTATTTGTTATCTCGGCATATGCTCCAACAGACTGCAGCACTGACGTGGAAAAAGACGAGTTTTACGATGACCTCGTCACTCTTGTTCGGAAGAGCTAACGGTCTGACATTGTAGTGGTAGCAGGTGACTTTAATGCACAAGTTAGAAAACTGAGTGCATCGGAATCATAGTTAGGTGGGCGATGCGCCTTGTCTGCTCAGCGAACAGATAACGGAGAAAGGCTTCTTTTATTCTTTGTTGACAATAGCCTATTCCTGTCTAGTACGAATTTCCGTCACAGTTCGCATCACACGACGACGTGACGCTCTAACTCGACTGGTAGTCTGAGTGAAATCGACCATATCGCAGTTAGCTACCGTTGGTGCGGTTCTATTCGGAACTGCAGACCGTACTGGACAACGTATGTCGTTTCAATGCGATTTGTGCTGCAGCTTAACGGCCATCGACGCCGGCCATAAACTTCGTCGAACGTATGTGTTTCGGCTGTTCGCAACAGCTACGAACAGAAACTATCCGAGGGACAACGAACAATGCAGATTAGCAGTGGGATGAAATTAAGCAGGCGATGCATTTGGCAGCAGATTTCGCCTGTGGTCCTAGATCTAGCGTTCTTCAAAGACACTGGATCTCGCAAGGGTCGCTGGGTCTAATGGAGCAAAGTTCCCAGCTTTCTACCTACGACGAAGTGAATGAAATGCGCCGACAGCTGCAGCGCCAGTTGAGGAAAAGCCTTAAGAATGACCGCGAGACTGGTGGATTAAGGTAGCCGAAGAGATGGAGGAAACGTCTACTTCAGGTAACAGTCAAAGACTGTTTAAGCTTATACGCGACAGCAGAGGGTGGCGAAGTTTGGTTAGTGAAGTTTTGTGCAATATGAATGGTGATTTCTTTTGTGGTAGACAACAAGTGCTGGACCGTTGAGATGAGCACTTCAAGCACTAGTTTAGCTGGCCGGACCCTAACGCATTTAGGTCGACGTCTGTTGCTTCCAATCCGGATTTCCTCCAGGTCGAGGTGGCGTCAAACAGATATTTAGCCCCCGACAGTTACCCGAAACGCACCACACACACACACGCACACACACACACCGGCCCCCTATGACCGTAGTCCTTGTCGACTTGAAAGGTCCGTTCGACTCAGTGGACCAAATAGTGTTATTCAGTGCTCGCCTCCGGAGTTGTAATGCCTACGAAGTTCGTGATCCTGTTGTTGGGACTATGCTTGCACATCTATGTTCGCATGAATGCATACGGTGAACCGTCACGTTCATGCGAAGCCACTGGCGGCGTTCGACATCGGTGCCCCATCTTTCCATTCCTGTTCAATTTCGTCATGGACGAGATGATGGCGACGTTTTAAGATGTCTCCGGCATGTATGGATCGAACTGGGACATTGGCAGATTATGCAGACGATGTCGTATGGACCGTTTCGCTTATCTTAGCAACTGCGCACCCAACGACCGTGGCACAGCAGTGGAGGGGAGCACGCGTATATCCAAGGCTCGAGCGGCGTACGCTGAAATGAAGCACTTGTGACGTTGGCCTGATATTTCCTTGTGCCGCGGTGCGCTCAGTTCTCTTGTGGGATTGTGAGACTTGGAGTAGGGCCGTCGGAAATTTTTGTCGCTCGCTGTTTAGCGCTGAACGATAACCATAAGACTGACTACTTTTGTATCAAATAAACCGATAAAAGATAAAAGTAAGCTATAAAATCCTGCTGTTGGAAGGATGATCAACATTGATTGGATAATTAACTCCTCAATCAACAACTCAATTATGTCTGTTCACTTCCATCTAAGGTGGGGAAATAAATATGACTTAACAATGGTGATTACTGTTCAAAATGGCAGACAGAAGTTCGACAACAAATAACTATGGCCCCGTGTAACTCACAACACTAAAAAAGTAATCAGAAATCAAGCGTTCTAGTGTTGACTCCTGCTTACAATGTGCACAGAAATCGTTATGCTGAGGGGTTACATGCAAGAACTAACCTTGTGTCAAGACTATGTTGTCCGGTTTAGAGCAAGGGGTATTCCAGAGGTGAGCTTGAGTGGAATCAGGCAGTGATTTCGTGTAGATAGAAACATCCTACAAAAAAGCATAAAAAACAGACCAATCTTTGAGACAAACTGAAGTTAGCGTAATCATAGTGCATGAGCTCTTCAGATCAAGGGACAGCAGTCAACTGTACTGATCTAAGAGCTTCAAAGTGCAAAGTTACGGAACGTGGTATTGAAGAGTTTATGCCTTGACAAACTCCAAGTGGCCTTGGATGTAGAACCGCAGGCAACGAGGCACAAAATAAGGGGCAAGACTCGCGAGTTCGGGACCAAGAATTTCGTTAATTTAAATGATTACTAAATAGTTTAATGGAAAGATGAAATGAGAATGCAATGTGGCTAGGTTTTCACAACTGTGTACGGAATATAATGTACACCATTTTAAATGCACGAATCTACAATTGGATTTCACGAATTAACAAGTATAAAACGGAAGAGTACGCGAAAAAGTGGCAAAACTGACTGCCTTAACGGCGAAGTCAGTAGGTCGTGATGTGATAGATAGGAGCATATTTCGCAATTTTAGCCGTCTTATATTACACAATAATCGAAATAACTACCATCACTAGAAATTCCGTTTAGCGCTAAAACACAACAAACAAAAGCGGAGCACGAACAAAACTCACGGAGCATGCTCCTCTGGGTTGGAGATCCGTCATCTCTAGGTGGTTAGTAAGTAACCGATCAACCAGTGAGTCGGATATCAGACAATCCACGTTTGATTCCACTTGAAGATTTTCTGCGGATAACACCTGACCCCTGGAAAAATTGGGAGGATAATCCTCTTCTTCCACTATAGCAGACACTGCCTGGCTTTCTCCTTCGGAGCTATTCTCATCAGCATCTGTAATATGCTCCACGTCCTCGTCATCATCATCGTCGTCGTCCTCGACGGATTGCACAATTTCGCTACCTAGTGGCACGTAGCCCACATGCACCTGCTGCAGTTCACCCAGCTCCGGTTCCGATTCATGTTCGTTCCAAACGTCAAACGAAGTGGAATCCGTAAATTCCAAAGTTGGTGAATTCGCAAGGCGTTCGAACACCATGGGATCTCGAAGCAGAAAAACGGTAAAGTTGAATTCAGCCTTGGATAATAAAACTGTTCATTTCAAACGCGTTTTTTGTGACTGCTCACCATTGATTTTAGAAGACATCGCTCGTAGGCAACTACCATCACATCTACGTGATTGACAATGTGGATACTACGTCGCTCAGAGGACAAAGGGTATCATTATCACCGTTCGGCATTAAACAGCAAGGCCAGTCTCACTGACCGCTACCTTTTCCCCACGACTAAATTTTTTTCTATGAAAAGCGGGAATATCCAAAGGGAGCAGGAAATGGACCCATACAGGCGGGAAAAAAGGATGCTGCGGTAGCCAACACACGGAACACAGTCTAACTGTATAAGCGTGCTCGTTCAACCATTCTGATTCGACAGAAAATGACAAGACCGCCACGGTTTATTACCCAAGTGGATCGTTTTGACATCGAAGGTCGACGTACAAGGCACCTGTTGGATCTCTGCCACTTGGTCATATTCCGATTCATACAGGATTTCGATTCAAGCTTTGACTATGGCGACTTGAGAAGTAAGCTCCGGGTGCCGATGGATCAAGTATTCAAATCATCGTTACCACCTTGGCGCACTACTTGTTCCCTAAGAGTCGATATTCTCATTTCAAAAAATCAACACCAGACATTTGACTCCGGAACTGGTCTTTAGATATCAGAAAAAAATAGGTCGACATTAAATAATTTATCGTAATGTACTGAAGAACTAAGACACTCAATTTTCTTAAAATTGCATTCAGTTTGCAAGGAACGACGCGCAGAACGCTACTGTCAATTCATTCGCGTGTATCAGGTTGCAAAATACACACGACGAGCTGATATGACTAAATCGATAAACACCCGACTGGTGCAATCGGGCAGAGAAGTGTGGAATAGGCGGAAAGGTCAATTGTTCGACTGAATTCGACCATTTGGCTTTCACGTACGCATAAAGTAAATTAATAGAGTAAGAGATCGATACGACTGACTGGATTTGCCTTGTGTGATTCGATTCGTCTCCAATGTGCGACTGTGGCGCTCTCAAATATTTTGCGCATCATATGCAAGGGGCCCCAATTAACTAGATGATCCATGGATATTATACACATGACACATGAACCGAGCTCTCAATTGCTTGCATGCACAAGGAAGTACTATAATCAGTCGCCTTATTTCCGAAGACTGAGTGCAGTCATGGAACCAGTCACGTGTATAGCGCCAAGCGCGCGGACGTGAACTGGTATTACTGGATCATCAAACGGTTCATCGAACTTGCTTACGTAGTCAGTTCAGTTTAATCTCCACAGAAATTGGTCATGCAATAATGTGCCACTTTGCATAATAGAAAACGGTGAAAGAAGCATCCTAGCATTGTGAACCACAAGAATTACTGAGAATTAAAAACATCTAGAATGTAAGAACGCTATTGGTTGTAACATTCGGCTACGTCGCCTAAGATCTCCAATTCTAGGGCGGTCTCCAATGCGCAGCCTAGAACGACCAGTTTGACCCACCTCCCACTCGATGCCTGCCTCGAAAGACCGTGTCTATCGAAAAGGCACTGAATTCGAACGGATTGAGTTCTACAAGCCAATACAACATGTCTCACTTCTGAGTTACTCAGCAAATTCTCCTGCCATATTCCAGCAGTACTACGATGACACGCATGTTTGAGCACTGACATTCCTCACATTCCTTCTCTCAACAACGATCATGTTTCTGGGCCATATAGCAGGAACGACCTCACAACTGCATTGCAAACTCGACCCGTGGTCGACAAGCAGATACCGCGTAGACACCAATGATGTCCCTGATTGCCCAACGCAAATGGAGCCATCTGTAGAGATGAACATAATTCACCCAACCTGGTGAGAAACAGGTGTACAACTGCCAAAACTTGCACACTTCTCTCCTCGCACAACACGACTCAGTTTTGTCTTTCCCGTCCTGCAGCCGTCTTTTAAACCTTGAAGATGCAAACCGCAGTCAGAACGTAAGCTTTCGTTCAGACGGTCGAGAAATACTTCTAAGGTACAGCAGTCTTCGCCCATAAGCATAACAAAACCCGATTTTTTTGAACTGAAGCATATGCGGGCACGGAAAAATCAGTCAGGATTAAAGTCCAAAGTGATGGACTACACAATAGTTTCTGAATTAATGCACACCTGGCAAACCGGGGGTTCTTTATACTTCTATAATCAAAACACCCATTCAGAGCACCGTGGACACCACAATTCATGTGGGCCCATCGGAAACAGCATCGGAACCGATTATCCGACCCTTCATGTGAAAGTGCCATGACTGTGTCTACGGCAGTCTTCAGAACGACTATTAAACGCATGCATTAAGGCTCACTGTAGAGAATCAAGATTTTGCTCACCACCTCTATCCGTGGCTACAAAGTTAAGATGCGAAAGGTCGGATATCATAAACTTGGCAGTACTCCGACGACGCTCGCGGCATTGGCAAATTACTTGGCAATATGGTAAGCTAAATTAACGACCAATAAATTGAAACGAGGAGCATTTCGTAGCATTCAGACTTGAGATGAGATGACTTATTTAGTACATGACAGCCCTGAGGCCGACAAGAACCAGTTGACTGGCTCGTGCAGAATGAGTTAATGTCCGAGATGGGTTCACGAAGTTCTCCCGGTAGACGTTTGGGGTCATCAAACAATGTCGTTAAGAGTTACGATTAAAGCTGTTTGGGCATTCAAAATCTTCCTTCATCCAAAAGATTTTTCACCCATTACCTAATATTCGTTTGCTAAATATTATTTTGAACGGCACATGTTCTTGAATAACAAGTCACGTGGCGCACTAGTTTTCCCATCACCCCGTAACTCCTTCGCATACGTTAGCAGATAATGCCACCAAGTACCGACCAAAATCAGCAAACTTCAGTCTCACGTCAATAGCTGTTACGACGCCAGAGAAAACAGAACACAGACTTACAATTGTGTACCTTAGAAAGCGATGCACCGCTGACTACAAAAGCTGCTTCAACTCGAAGAGCATCTGTATATTGTGCTATCCTGATAGAATTGTGTTCGAACCTCAAAATCTATTTTTGTCTTGCTTCCAGTCGTGATTTATATTCCGGGTCAAAAATAAAGATGCGATGTGTGCACGATGAACTTCACCAACAAAAGTATGGTATATCATTAAAAAGAAGTCAAATACATTTCCCTAATTAAGGGTCCTAGGGATCAAGTTTGGGCTTCAAGGATCCGTAGAATCTAAATTAACCAGGAAGAAACGGCTCAGTGCATAAAACACTCACTGCTTATCAGAACATAATTAATCAAGTTTATCGATGTCAAGCAAAAAACAGCACACACACACACACACACACACATGCTGCAACACACTGAGAACTCTAAAGCAGCAGATTTACAGGGATCGTAGAACGTGTTATTTAAACGACTGAAGTGCAACAATAGACAGATCATAAACAAGAAAAGTTTCTAGGTGGGAGATTTTGGTTCACTATCAAATGTGTAACTATTCCAAATCTGCAGAAAGAGGGGGCGGCAACTGACAGCTGATCCCAGTTTACCGCACAGCAAAAAGCATCCGGACATCTTGCGATGCAAAGAATAGCTCTCATCTGGCGGTGGTGTCAGCCGATGTTCAATCATTACGGGAATGAGTTGATTGATCTTCTTTGTAGTTGACTGGCTTCCAAAATCAAATGACGTGCTTGATGCAAACGCTTCCCCAAGTATGCTCACAGCCTCCACGTGTGCGTCCTCCATTACCTGTTGAAAAAAGTGGAAGGAAATCGGTACCCAAAAGGAGGCGGCAGTTGATCAGATTGGTGAGCTGAAAACCGGCAGACCAATTTACATGAAATGACCACACAGCCATGTTCGACCGCATCAGTAAACCCCAAACTTGTTTCCAATTATCTTTCATCGACCTAACCAAAATGGATACTAAAGTATACCAACAGGACAGGTAAAACGGAAAACCGATGAAGGTCAAGTGCTTGTGCGACAATTTTTATTACTCGCTGATTTATTTCACGACTTACTTCCCATTCCTTTCATTACTAAAACAAAAAATCAAATCATACTTAAAAAGGCGAGTCGCGGCCAACCAAAGGCCCCCAAGTATGAGACATTCCAAAATTTCCTTTGCTAATATTATAAAGATCCTACCACCTACAGAGTTTACACATGTAACAAGCAGATACTGAATCTGTTCACACGTAAATCACATTACATATTTGCAGACTGTATGATGATTAGATTAACAAGACATCCAAAGGTGATTTTGAAAAGTGAAATGCATAAATTGCATACGCTGATATGGAGGAACGATTGAATATATCTAAGGTTATGTTCCTAAATGCTAACTAGCTTGATTGTTCAACGAAGGTGAACATCTCATCGACAGTTAGGCCTCTAAATACATGCCGATAGTAACTGTTCATTAACTGGGAAATTCCACGTAAATTGTCGACCGTGGCTTTGATAATTTTAGGAGAAAAGGAACGCCAATCTACATCAAAATCAACCTGGAGGTTGACGTTATTCAAGCGCTAGGTTAATCACTTGCGTTGTTTTCGAGACAGTACAGTCATCAACTAGAAACAGTAATTTATTCTGCGTCGCATTGTAGAGAGTAATGATCTCATCAAAAACTTTGCTCAATCTATCTCCCCAGTAGTATATTTCGCATACGGATGGATGAACAAAATTCCCCCGGAAGAACACGACCGGTTTTGCGGTTATCGCCGCTCTTCAAGTATGCGTACCCGGTATTCTTCTATCCAACCATCCCTATACTAGTGCGCTCCTTTCTTAGTTTCTGACTAGAATCTCATCTGAATTGTTAGGAGCGTGAATGGGTGATGAATCCACTCAAGAATCACGGTGATTCGTTTCACTTTTTTTATTTATCGATATCTAGCGTCTTTAGCCAGACAACTCTAGTATCTTGATGACAATAAACAAATAAACTTTGCCAACCATGTATTAGGGAGGCAGGAGGTCAATTACATTTAGAAGCAAAGATAGTTATTTTAACCGTTGCAGGAAATTTACAAAGGATCATTTCTATAGTCGAATATTATTAGTATGTCGTGACCTCCCTTCACGAAAGTGAGGAAAATCTACATGCTGCAAGTGTCGTCGGGTACGGACTACGGACTAATCGAGCAAAAGGTTGGGTATAAAACGTCCCTGCACAACAATCGAAGGTGTTGGGCGGATTAAGCCGGCGACCCGCTGGTTTTATCGATGGATGCACGATGAAAATGACGATGCCTTACCGTCAAAGGAATTATCCGTTCAATTTTCTGAGCTTAGTCGTAAACAGAATGAGAAGGAGGGTCACTCACAGCTCAGTATAGTCGGACACATTCCAAGGGTGTTTAATGTAACAAACTAATGTCATGTGCGGAATACACTCTGTTACCTTCTAATCAATCTCTACCAGAGCTCCACATAGCTAGCAGTTTGACGTCTATTTTGATGATGTAACGAACTCAATTTGGAAAGGTATGTAAGCCCTTATTAGGAATCACAGGGGCTCAAAGATTATTAAACAAAGATTGCAACGAGCTTCAATGCCACTGTTAGTAAAATGTCTTGACTTTTTGACTGGAGGCGACGTTGGTGCACTTTACTACAGCCAACAAAAGAACCGGAATAGCTATGCAACATTTCAGAATTTATTGACCTTACCATCAAAATTAGAGTAGTTCCTGCAAATATACTTAAAAATCACACTGCAAACGCGATTCACAAATTGTCGGATCTGCAAGATACATTGCACACGTGGGAAACGCCCATGTGCCGTTAAAATAACTGCTCTGGCTTGCAAGATGATTATTTCTACTGTTTTGAGCGCAATTTTTGCTCGCCGTTCGGAAAGTTACAAGGCTAATTTTGCACATTCCGATAGAAAAAAATTTGGAAAATGTGCTTCTCGCACTCAATAATCACGGTTCAATAATATTACGGATGATCTAAATGTCCACCTAGATGGTTTCGTCTGTTTCGGACAATATGAACGACGCTGCTTAGGTCATTTAGGAGTATTTTTAAAAATTCCCAGTCTCAGGCCAGTTTTCCGTCTTTCTTTTACTGCTGTTGCCAATATAAACAGCGGCATTGCAAGTCGCCGAGGTCAAAACCAAGCCGAACTTCTTCAAACATGTTGCCCAAATATACAAATAGGAATTCGCTGTCGCATCTAGCTCAAATTCTGGAAAACAAAATGAAGGCTCCCTTAACCTCCGAATCCACTCGCTACTCAGCCGATATTTTGTACGTATGGTCAGTTTTTGAAATTATATTGGACTATCACACAACGAAATTCTTTTTTGGCTAAGTTTGTGTGCCAGTTGAAAAAGCTCGAATATAAACACGAATCCAAAGATACACTGGTGTAATTCAGTACCCCTCAGTGCTTTATGGAGAACCGAAAATGACACTTGCAAGGAACTTGAAGATTCATCCACTTTGGATAAACTTATACGACCAATGACAAGAGCGATTTGGAGAAATATTGGAACGACCAAAAAACAGAATTGTCGATTCCTTAAGAGAAATAAACGCGTGTAAAATTGCCGCCAATATTTCAAGACTTGCCTTGCTTTCATAACCAGTCAGAAAGCCCAACTCATGTGAGTAGTACAGTATTCCCTGTCGATTTCTTTCAGAGGCCGCATGGATGAGACGAATATAAGAATCGACAAAGCGTTTATCGTACGTTCGAGAAGCACCGAAGTCCAATAGAACGATCTAACAACAAACACATGAGAACACACAGACGGCACAGAGATACATGATACAGTCTTTTATGATTCAAGGAACAGTGAATCGAACACATTTAGTTATACCAACAGAGAAAACGAAATAACTAGAGGCAAGCACTGAGGAACAAGAAGGCCACAAATGGAACATTTACCAATAACGGCATTGGTGACAGGTCTCAGTTCCTAAAAAACATCACACCACTTATCGAAATTGAAAAACCAACAACGAACTTATCACAAAACCAACTATGTTACGTTAGCAATACTCGCGCCCAGATAGCAGCGAACACAAAAGAACTACCTGGAGCAACCAGCATTACTATCCCTTTTTAAGATATTTTTCGATCAGTGGATTGAGATTACCCTCTTCAAAGTGAAATTCAATCCGTACACGTTGTTGATAACAAACATCCAACCGGCCATTCCTTCCTTCACTGAGAGTCTTCGAATGGCCCCAGCACCTTCCTGTTATTATTGAAGAGAAAACCTAAAGTAGGCGCCGGAGAGAGAACACAAAGCGGTTAAAGTAAAAACATGTTAATTTAACAGTAGAAGGAGAATCACACAGTGGATGTGAATTGATTTTTAGGAGGGGCCGAACGAACTCAACCTTAGTGACTGCAGTAAATAAATTAAGTCCCAAAAGCAGCCGTACATTTGCTTCCGGATTCTCTGAAGTGTCCGTAGTTCCCTGATCAATCAGCTACCTAATGCATGATAAATCAACGCATTATATTGCAAGGAGCCACACGAAGAGCATCAACAGATATATTAAAATCAATACGACTCCATGTCATTCTCACCAAGACATGAGTTATGAAGTCAAACACAGACCATCAATTCGGAGATGAATGCGAATTTGTTGTCGCTCTACTTGGAAACTCTATGTGGTTCTAGGTGACTTCTAGTCTCAAGGTTGTGGTTCATGACTAAGATATCCATCGACGGCCATCGTTCAGTAGCCTCCGGTTACCGTTTACTGCCATTTGGTTATCGTTTGGTGGCTTTGAGCTATTTTAGCAGCTCCAGACTAGGCAGAACAACATACACAGCAAACAGCCACATCATATGTAAAATTCCAT
>LUCM01007545.1:53811-98532 GCA_008360955.1 Fasciolopsis buskii
CACACAGACCAACAACCCCAAAAAAACACTTAAAACAGATTCATGCTGCGTCTCCAACGAACGCATAAGACATACGATATTCTCAGTTGGTCTCAGTAGCCCAGAAACGACATCTATATTTCGTTTTATTCATCGCGAGTCAAATGATCGGGGATCCAGATATCGGAGTCAGAGTAGTTTCGACATCATTGAGAGCGTGCACTGTCTACCAAAATACCAGTCAATAACGGCTTGTGGGCAGCTGGAAAATACAGTTATGTAGGCGCCACAGTGAATAAACATTGCTCACAATGAAATTTCATGTCCCAACTGTTTCCACTTCGCCAGACATCAAAAAACGACTTCCCTTGTGAATCACATCGACTACTCCACCAGTGTGTCCAATGAACCCTGTGGTTGTTGTTGATCATAACGCCCAACCTGGGTACTTAGCGAAGACAGAACGACACGTCGGAGGCCGGTTTTCTGTCCCCGCCGATCCCATCAACAACGACGATCGCTTGATTCAGGTTTGTTCCCACTGAAGACTGTTTCTGGTGAACGCGAACGTTTATTGTAAAAAACAACATCAGCTCATCTAGCTCCCTCCGTCGCCTTCACGGCATTGGACTCAGACTGATCAGAATGATTCCGGTCACCGGTGGTGGAGATTACTCAAAGACCCTCAATCATCCCGGTCCACACGTGGACTGAGATCATGCTTCGGTCCTTGTTCACTTTTATTTGCGCCTACTCGGTGGCCACATCAACACGAAAACCAAATGTCCTGATTCTAGATCACAGTCGCCGAATTCATGTCCAGTCGGATGTCTGAACCCGATTATGACCAAAACTGAAGGCCCAGCATGCGAGCGAACACCGGGACCAGGTAAAGGAAGCCATGTAAATCGCAAAAAACGATGGACGCCTAAGACTTCAGCTGATCTGTTAGATGCATGCAGATCCGTCCCTGCGGATGCCACATGCGAACAGACGCGGAAACCCTTTAGAAGTCAATTGATCACGAGCCCGGTAGATGACTGCGAGCAGCGATGGATAGGGAAATGTAGGAAAACGGGAAAGACTGCAGTTATCGATAATGGTCACCACCTTTTCCGACGGAACAGGAGTAGTCGTTCACGGAAGCGATGTATAAGCGAGGGGATTAAGGAATCCCAGAGCTCACTGATTCACCGTCAAATGCATCGGCTACAGAGTTCGGTAGAACACTTCAAAAAGCATTTTTACATCTGGCTTTCAACTTATGCTTGCAACTGAGCCAATGCAGGTAGACATCAGTCCCTCGTCATAAGCAGAGGTCATCAGAGAGGTAGGTTTTCTGAAGAGGCATGAGGCAGTCGGACTATATGGACTGTCCTTGCATTTTTACAAAAACAATGGCAAAGTGTTGACGCCGGGGTTAATCAAACTCCTAGGATCGATATAGACAGATGAACAAATTCTGAAGGATAAGTGTGAATGGGTGCTTTTACCGATTTGCAAAAAAGGCGATACGTCCTCATGTGAAAATCACAGAGGAACTAGCCCTCTCTTAGTTTCTCTTCAACTTTGTCATTGAGGTGATTAAGGTGGTCGTGTGTTCATGTGCGAATCGTTGCGTTGATATTTGCTCAGACATGAAACTACCTCACTTAGAATATGCGGAGGATGTTGTTTTGTCGAGAAGGACTAACGATTGTGGACCGTTTCACATACCTTGGTAGCTGCGTGTCGAACGATGGTGGCTCGGCAGTGCAGGTAAACAGGCATATATCGAAGGCTCGAGCAGCTTATGCTGGATTGAAGCACTTGTGGCGTCGGTCTGATATTTCACTGAAGTTGAATGATCGTGTGTACAGTGCCGCAGTGCGCTTAGTTCTGCCAGACACGGACTATGCGTGTGGGTGATGTTCGTCGGTTGGAGGTTTTCGACCACCGATGTCTACGTAGTATGGCTAGGATTGCATGGAGTGGCCGGGTGAGTAATGTAGAGGTCAAGAATCCAATACTAGGTATGAAACCTAGTAGACTACGCTGGTTGGATCACGTGTTGCATATGACGAACATTCGTGTACCATATCGCGCCCTATTTTCGGTTTCTACCAGGGAATGAAAGAAGTCAAGTGGAGGTCAACAGATGGCGTGGCAACGTGGAATGAGAAAATGTGCAGCGAAGTTAGGTAAAGTAGGTGTCTCACGCCTTCGTGGTTGGGATTCGTCAGCTAGCTGGCTGGATATGACAGTGAACCATGAACAGTGTGGATTGCGTTGTCATTTCCTATCGAATCAGAATGATTGAAAGAGTGTGTTTGTGCAGTTAGACTGTGTTCCGTATGCTGGCTACAGCTGCATCTTATTTTTTGCCACCTGTATACGTTAAGTCCCTGCTCGTCCTGGATACTCACTATTTTTATAGAAACTTGTAACTCTGAGGAAAAAGCAACGGTCAGTGAGGCTTGCCTTGTTGTTAAACGCTGAACGATGTTGATGTTTCCAAACAGTTGTTCAGGTTTTTGGTTTTGCGTCTTTTGCTTTGTGCAGGTTGCAGGGTGAAATGAAACGCTGGATCAGGGCTAATAGTTGTAAAAATTGAAATGAATAAACAAATGTGACACCAGATGAACAACCACTCTCGACGCTTGCTAAAAGTAATCGGAATGGTGTCCATCACTCGACAGAACAACACCGGAAATCTAGGAGGAATCGAATGTGGTATTTCGGATAAGTAAAATGGATAATTTTTTTTCAAAACTAGTGCTAATAGCTATCCGCCATGATCACAGAACGAACCTTTCCAGTTGTCGGATTGTACAAGAAGTTAGACCAATTCGGATCGGTTTGCATCGTTCGAAAGACAAACACTTCCTTCAAGCAGAGCCGCAAAAGCTGCTCGCCGAGCTGAAATACGAATAAAACATGCATATGTAAGACCAATAGTTTGATAGTGATGAAAGTAATTCAACCCAGACGTGAAAATTTAAATAACAGTTATTGCACTCGCCATAAAATGAAATAACTAGATCAGATTCTATGTCCCTAGCTAAAAATTAGCCCTCCCAATAAACCGACTTTAACGAGCAAAGATCACGAGAGATTCGTAAATTTACGACGAAAAATCCGTCAATCGCTCATCGGTCGACAGCTCAGTCGATATACTCTTCCTTTCCACGTTGGCGAACAGGAGGAAGAAAATTATCAAAATGCCGGGTTTGGATCTAATGAGTGGAAATGGTACTCAAATCGTCTGTCCTCAATATCCACTTGGTGTGTCGTTGTTTAAACACATCGATATGTGAGTGCACATCGTATACGCCACTGTCAGCGTGGTTGTATGCCCATGCGTGAATGCGCAGGTTCACGAAAAATCATCACAACCATCGCCACCCATGTTTTGACATATCGACATCACGTAAATGCGTCGTTCGTGCGAGCGAATTCAAGACTGTTTCAGATTGGTAGTTCACTATGCGCTCTAAAGTACTTCCTGTGCAATGTGTCACAGGATTTGGGCGAACTCATCAGCCCCACGTAAAGATTGGTCAGCCTACCAGCAGACGCAAAGCACAAAGCATAAAAAAAATTCACTTTAACAGTTTTTTCGCCACGGCTACGATTCGTTGTTGTGCATTTTGTCATAGCTTCATCAAGAACCGAGCAGAACATAGTCAAATTTTCACTAAGCAGTGCTTAACCGGTGAATTTTTCGATCAATCGATCAAGAGAGCATCGCTCGACTCAACAGTTTTTCCAATTAGCCTAAAGCCACTAGACAGAAATAGAATGAATCAAGCACTGCCAAAGCGGTCCGTAGGGTAGAATCGACAACCAAGTTGCGGTTCATTTTGAAATGCCAAACGCACTGCAAAAACACAGAAGTTGACTGCAAAGGACGATGCAAGACTTGTGCATTTTTGGAGAGCAATATCAAAAGTCACCTGGCGATCGTAAGTCAAACGGCTAAGTGAGGAATACTAGCACATAACGATAAAAAGCACTTGCCGACAAGTTTTATCGACAACAGCAGCTTTATATTCCCAAGACTACAGCGCACACCCTTATCAAATAAGAACTGAAGGTTTTAGAACTAGAGAGGCAAGAGCGCTTCCGTGGCGCTCTAGATATTTTGATATGCAGCTAGCTGAAAGCATGTATGACTGATTGAAACGAAAGGTTACCCTGATGTGTAAGTTACCAATCCTTCAAAGCTTATAAAATAGCTCGGTAATAAATTGAGATGGATTAAATACTAGCTATAAGCGTCGGCCGACTGATATACAGAATGCCAAGGCAAATCGGAGTTGTAATTACCGTCGCCAGAAGAAATATTCTCCCAATAAATTAGTAACCGCTATTGTTTCTTACGATTAGCACAGCAGTCATTTAATCGGCTTGAAGGGAAGCATCTTTTGGTGCTGTGTGAAATTCAGATGAGAACGGAAAAAGTCAGTGATTAATGGGGATGACACCACAAGGACATTCATTCACAATCAGAGCATATTTTCCTGTACTCCCCTGAGTAACTAAGAAACCAGGTATATGATGGTTGGAGAACGAAATATTACAAGCGTGGTTAAAAAAGCACGAAGAAGAGAACGTAGTTGTTCGAAATTTCCTGACTGCTCCTGTATACAAATCCTGCGCACCTCCGACATACTGCAGTGAAATCTGACAGTAAAACCCCCGGGAAAAAATCATGACGAGCACCAGTTCTTGCGATGGAAGATCCAGATAAGCACGAATTCGATTTCGGCTGTCAGCGGAGGAAGATTGGATAAGTGAACATTTGGTCAACAGAACCCTCGTCCAGGTCGGCAAGCGGCTCGGTTTTCTCGCGTATACGTTAATCGGCCATTAGATAATCGGCAGAGGACAGTGTCTTCTGACAGTTTGGATGTGACACCCACGAGGCCAATTCCTCTGTGATTTTCACATGAGGACGTATCGCCTTTTTTGCAAATCGGTAAAAGCACCCATTCACACTTATCCTTCAGAATTTGTTCATCTGTCTATATCGATCCTAGGAGTTTGATTAACCCCGGCGTCAACACTTTGCCATTGTTTTTGTAAAAATGCAAGGACAGTCCATATAGTCCGACTGCCTCATGCCTCTTCAGAAAACCTACCTCTCTGATGACCTCTGCTTATGACGAGGGACTGATGTCTACCTGCATTGGCTCAGTTGCAAGCATAAGTTGAAAGCCAGATGTAAAAATGCTTTTTGAAGTGTTCTACCGAACTCTGTAGCCGATGCATTTGACGGTGAATCAGTGAGCTCTGGGATTCCTTAATCCCCTCGCTTATACATCGCTTCCGTGAACGACTACTCCTGTTCCGTCGGAAAAGGTGGTGACCATTATCGATAACTGCAGTCTTTCCCGTTTTCCTACATTTCCCTATCCATCGCTGCTCGCAGTCATCTACCGGGCTCGTGATCAATTGACTTCTAAAGGGTTTCCGCGTCTGTTCGCATGTGACATCCGCAGGGACGGATCTGCATGCATCTAACAGATCAGCTGAAGTCTTAGGCGTCCATCGTTTTTTGCGATTTACATGGCTTCCTTTACCTGGTCCCGGTGTTCGCTCGCATGCTGGACCTTTAGTTTTGGTCATAATCGGGTTCAGACATCCGACTGGACATGAATTCGGCGACTGTGATCTAGAATCAGGACATTTGGTTTTCGTGTTGATGTGGCCACCGAGTAGGCGCAAATAAAAGTGAACAAGGACCGAAGCATGATCTCAGTCCACGTGTGGACCGGGATGATTGAGGGTCTTTGAGTAATCTCCACCACCGGTGACCGGAATCATTCTGATCAGTCTGAGTCCAATGCCGTGAAGGCGACGGAGGGAGCTAGGTGAGCTGATGTTGTTTTTTATAACAGAAACAGTCTTCAGTGGGAACAAACCTGAATCAAGCGATCGTCGTTGTTGATGGGATCGGCGGGGACAGAAAACCGGCCTCCGACGTGTCGTTCTGTCTTCGCTAAGTACCCAGGTTGGGCGTTATAATCAACAACAACCACAGGGTTCATTGGACACACTGGTGGAGTAGTCGATGTGATTCACAAGGGAAGTCGTTTTTTGATGTCTGGCGAAGTGGAAACAGTTGGGACATGAAATTTCATTGTGAGCAATGTTTATTCACTGTGGCGCCTACATAACTGTATTTTCCAGCTGCCCACAAGCCGTTATTGACTGGTATTTTGGTAGACAGTGCACGCTCTCAATGATGTCGAAACTACTCTGACTCCGATATCTGGATCCCCGATCATTTGACTCGCGATGAATAAAACGAAATATAGATGTCGTTTCTGGGCTACTGAGACCAACTGAGAATATCGTATGTCTTATGCGTTCGTTGGAGACGCAGCATGAATCTGTTTTAAGTGTTTTTTTGGGGTTGTTGGTCTGTGTGGTTTAGAAGGCAGACATCAAAGGGAGCTAAGTAAAGTCAACCCGTAGATTCAGGTATAGCGTCATCCGTTGTCGCAGCTGGTGGCGCGATTTAGTTCAACTGTGGAACATTCGTTTATTGACGAATTTCTTAACTGCAGTGTAATGACCATACTGGGCCAACAGAAAGGCTTGTTTTTTGACAACGTTTGGCCATCTTGTTTTGCCCGATGATAATCGTCTAGTACTCTCTATCGTTTTAACGTTGATGATGTGGATTGGAACGAAAACCTTTCTTCTCTGAACTTACAATTAACGAAGATATTCAAACCACGCTGCCAGGCCACGTTACCGACGAATGGAATTTTACATATGATGTGGCTGTTTGCTGTGTATGTTGTTCTGCCTAGTCTGGAGCTGCTAAAATAGCTCAAAGCCACCAAACGATAACCAAATGGCAGTAAACGGTAACCGGAGGCTACTGAACGATGGCCGTCGATGGATATCTTAGTCATGAACCACAACCTTGAGACTAGAAGTCACCTAGAACCACATAGAGTTTCCAAGTAGAGCGACAACAAATTCACATTCATCTCCAAAATGATTGTTTGTAAATCACGGCTGATTTCGTCTTTGTTTTCAGGGGAGTAGGTTTACATTTTTGATTGTTTAGGAATGGACCTGGTGTGAAACGTAAGGACTACAGTTACAAAAACCATGAGAGGTGTACTCAAAGTAGTATCAAATCGGTTTGGTTTTTCTTTCAGTTCTTAATAGATATTACTAGTTTTGATGAAGGCTGGTAGCGGGTCGGTTATGCTTACGAAAAACATTAAAAATTGGGACTCAAGTACCAAGATTGTGGATTCAAAGTAGTTTCTCGATTGAGACTCAATCCAAAAAAATCGAATTCAGTAAAGCTGAATGGTTTCAATCTCAGGATTCGAATATCGAAACAAATTCAGTAGAATATTCCTTTCTGAAGTTATGTAGGACCTGGTCGTACGAACAACTCATCGTTCTAGTTTTAACCAAGCTCTTTCCATCGGAAGTAATAAACTGATGAATATCACTCAGGAGCAAATGCCCAAAAAATTTGATTTACCCAGTTTCGAACGTCTTGGGGAAGTAGAATACAATCATCCAAAACCATTCCTTCCATGAATTCGGAAGTGAACACACGACTGGAGGTGAGTTCATCAATCACAGTGGGAACTTGAAAGACAGGATCTACCGCGAGCAGCGAAGCGAATTTTTTGCAATATTCAGCCTCTCGTAAATAATCACATTCGGCACGAAGTTCTCGTTTTGCCACTTCAATAGCTCGGTTGGCGAACAAACCTCGTGGAAGAATATTAAAGCGATTCAACAAAGACATCAGGTTATTGACATCAGCGTCAATACTGTCAGCCACTCCTGGATACTGGATTTTCATTGCAACAGTCCTATTGAAAAAATGACACGAGGGTTTTTATATTACCGAGCAATAATGATGCCACTAGGTCTCTTGAAAAACTAGAAAAATCTACAACGCCGATTAATTGGCGTCAAATAAACAGATTCTAACTCATTTCAGGTTGTTCTATTTTGTATTGCCCGTGAACCTCGTCCGATGAACAGGGGGACGAATACTTTAGCATACCACCAACTACGCTGGTTCATATGGACCATGAAACAGCAGCCGAAGAAAACGATGAAGCCCATGTCCTTCCGTGAACTGCTGTGCGTTAGCTGGTAACAGAATAATCATACCCTGAATTCTATCCCGATGGCAAAGACGTTTTGCCTTGTCCGATCAGTGAAATTTTACAACTCAATGTACTGTCCTTAAGTGGCAAAAACCATAGCTCACAGAACGAGGAAGGACGGACGCATCAACCATAGTGAAATTAAATTATGCAACAGAATCACTGGTGGCAGACAGCAATTAGCTGTCGTCCGGCTCCTTACCACGCATTGACCTGTTTGGATCCTAAGTGGTTCTATATCACGCAGGGTTATGATTTTCGCCCCCGCGTGCAATCCTCCCTGGTGGCTTCGGGGCATGTCCCTTCCACTGCATTCATGTGTCAAGCGAGCAACAAAAATCTTAAGGGCAAAGGCGATCAATGTAAGTAAACCGCCAAGGACATGGCATGTCTTTGAAAAGCACTTAACCAATAACCGGTTAGTGTTCGCTATTCTGGCAGTTATCAGGTCCCTCAAGACCATCCAGTTATGAGACCAAATACCGTTGAAAAAACAGCTTAGAAATGACATGAACATGCAGCATAAAATCATAAACTTCGGAACACGTAGAAAATAAAGGCGAAAACAATAGGCGCATGTTTTGTCCAATTTACAACCATCAGAAATCCAACTAGTTTTTATGCGCTTTCAAACTCGATTTTGTCGAAGATGGTTTTCTGATTGACATAAGAAGCAAAGGAGTCCACAGCAGGACGAACATACTGCCGAATAAACCCACCTAGAAAAATGCATGCTAGATGAAAGGTAGAATGTCACTGTAACGACTAGCTATGTGATGATAAAGTAAGAAAAAATACTAAAGTTGACAGAAATACTCGATTAAGGAGATATTGCTTTCAAGCATACATCTCGAAAACTAGTACAATTTTACATTTATTGTCCGATTTATGAGTAAGAGGTGAGACAAAAATAGCAAACTTTCCTATCACATTCGTGGGGCTTGAATGCTCTGTAATCTCTAGAGCTTACACCAAGACTGAAGAGAGCCGCCAAGAATGATGGTCGACCTCGCAGTCGCACAGAAGCATTCAGATATGCTAACGAACCGGGCGACTGCGAATGGCCATCAACTAACAAAGTGGCCGGTGGAGCTGAGATCCAAGCTTCTTACTTCTGAGGTGTTAACCACTTAATCCGCCTCACCAGGGTCGACAATGAGCTAATACGGATTAAACAATCCCGAAAAGGCAAAAACTAAGACGTACCGGCCATCGCGCAACTTGGCACGATGAACCTGACCAATACTCGCTGCAGCAAACGGCTTTTCTTCGAAGTCAACCAGCCGATTACTCCAATCAGGTCCAAGTTCTTCAGAAAGTACTTTGCGCATTTGTCTTGCTGGCATAAAATCAGCCGCTTGCCGAACACGTTCAAAAATTTTTTGAACTTGTGGACTGACCAGGCTGTCATCTAAAAAAATACACAAAAACATTAATGCAAAACTCAATACTTCCGAAAAAATATGAAAGAAGTAAAATGGAGTTAATTTAAAACTACATTTGCATAAGGTGAATTCGCTGGCAACTATCCAGTTGCCTATGAATTAGTTAGAGCGGTAATTTCTCGTCAGTCATTCAAACAGGTCCCTCATTAGAATTAACTATTAGCGGGAAGTAAGCGAGCAATGTAAGAGTTCCAATCTATCTACCTATATCTAATAAATTACAGCGACTAAACTCTGACGGGGCAGCAACCGAAGACGATATGAACATAGGAGAAGACTTGTGACGTCGAAGCTGGATTTCTGGTCGAATTGCATTACTAGGTTGCCAACAGCATCACCGGCTAGTATATATATATATATATATATATATATATATATATATATATATATCAATGAATCACGACTGTGGTTCTCCCGTGGAATTTTCAACGAAGAACTTCCATGAACAACCCTGATTCCGATGATACATACCAGTTGGGATTATACAATTATAGAGATGTTTGGACAAGAGAGTACAAATAGGCACGCTTGATGGTGGCAATAACCCCGAAACCCGTCATATACATCCGAGAAAATTGTCATCACTCATCCAGACACTACTTACGATCTATATATACATATATAGGCTTGTTTCCAAGCATGATACCAGGGAAACGACATGTAAACACAACTTCATAGAGCATGGAAAAACGGCGACAAAATATTGAACAACGAAAAAACAATTGCTCGTTTAGTTTCCACCGTATAACTTTTGTGATTTTGGTGGTCTTTTGAGGGGGAAAAGTTCAACAGACAGCCCATATAGCAGTCGGGCCAATGACCGGTTTTCAGCTTTATCTCTCAGCCACTCCAAACACCAAAAATCCTCATTATTTTGAGGCCCAACCGGAAAGGCAGAAAACACCAACCGAGGCCAAAACTGAAGTTGACCTATTCATACCTCTACCGCAAGTCATAGTCTGGCAGCCGCGTCGCTTCTTACAGTCTCGTACATCCCTCCCTCGTGGGAAAGCCCGATGCCACGGCGGCGCCACGTGTCTCAGGTTCAAGATAGCCGCTCTGGCTTTCGCGATTGGTGATTAGACCTCCGCAGTACCTCCGCCTGGTGTGATCAGCCTCCCCAAGTACTTCAAGATACTATCGACTTCTAACCGATCACTCCAAAGAGTGAATGCATGTGGGATCTCCACCAGTCTTGAAGAAGTTCTTGGCACCTCGAAGGTGCAAAGCACATACATCTAGACACTTCAGTCGCCAAGGGGTCTCACGTGCTTGGAATAGCCTGTGCATCGTCACTCAGCAAGGCGATATTGTCGGCATACTCTAAGTCAAAAAATGTTCCCTGGGATGAACCCAACTACACCATCCAAAAGACAAAATAAGGCTTTCTAGAGAACATCCTTTATGACAAAGTTCAGCAGAAATTGGGCAGCCTACCGGCACTCCACGGGAGATGGAGAAAGGTTTCGAGAGCTGGTTATAGCCCCTTATCCAACCTGACGTACGAAAACACAACTTTTTGAGGACCAACACACTTCTCAGTTACTCCATTTCTTAACAAACAGTGTCAGTGCAGCCCTATCAGCAGAGTGAAAGGCTGTGCGAATATCTAAGAACACGATGATCGTTGGCCTGTGGAAATTATCACGGTGCTGTAATACCCGTCGAAGATGAGGATTTAATCGACCCACCCATGACCATCGAGAAACCTAGACTGTTTCTCACGAGTTTGCCCTTCACATATGTTGTATAAACTCTGGAAAGTGACGGACGAAAGCAGCTTGGACAGTGTTGGGATTAGACTAATACCCTCATGGTTAGCGCAAACCCTTTTTGAATGTGGGGACCACAAACGACTCCCCCCCCCCCAAACACACAAGAGGGGAGGGCTTTCTCGGAGTACCGGACCTTCCACAAAAAAGATTGAAGTCCTCTAACCATCTCTATTCCTTCGTCTTTAAATAAAGCTAGAGAAAGCCCATCTGAGCCCGGCGCTTTATGACGTCCTAAGGCCCGGATTTCCCTGAGGATCTCCGTCTCAGTTGGCGGAACTGTTGAAACAGACCACTACAGCTTGCCGGAATAGGTGCGGGAGGAGCGGACGCTAAGGGCCAGTTGAATTATTTGAAAGAACTCCGATCAGCGCACAGAATGTCGCTGCTTGTTGCAGACAGGCGAACTGACAGCTTCACAGATCGATCATCAGCTCGTATTTCAACGGCACTAAAAGGAGCTGAAGAAGGATGATGACAAATTTAGAAGCATTATCGATGGTGTAAGCTCGTTACCACACGACCTACTAAGAACATAAGTGGTTCTATGCCACCTCGAGTTTCAGAGTCACAGCTGTCGGGCTTCCTGATCCCATCAAGTTAGCCCTATCGGCTAGATAGCACAATTTTTTCGTTCCACTCAGGCAACAAGCGTGTCATAAAAGAGATTCCGCGAGGTGAACTTCCGATTAATAAAAGAAGATGCCTTTGAAGCAGGATTTTTCTGGAGGACCGTGGGGTCAGGTAGTCGGGAATTAGCCTGAAAAATGTGAGTCAAAATCCAATCAACCCACCGGCAAGCTTTGTTAATGTCAACCATTGGCAAGCCGGGACGTTCCATAGAGCGGTATAGCCGTGAGGTACATGGCGATTAAATAATCATTTCACCACACATCACCTTTACATTCACTAATAATAGCGCAGTGCATTCTTTCCGTATCAGCCGGTCACCCAATCAGCCGCCAACCGCACTATACCATTACGCTGGACGACCAATAACGATAGCATAGGGGCAAGTGCCATTCACTTGTAGGCTATATGAGATGCTAATTTCTGAATAGGTTTGAATGCAATTTCTGTATTCGGTCGTAATTAAGTGCTCACCGGAAACTGGGCGATGGAAGAGACACTGATTTTGAACAGTTCAAAGGTTTGTACATTGATACAACATGTGACACATTCCAAGCAGCGAAACCGGGTCGGTTTGATCATCTAATCTAGCGATGTGTCGGTACCCAGTAAAACCATGAATTTTCTATCCATTAATCTCTGTCAGGTCACACGGACTGTCGCCTCACATCAAAACAAACGATGCAAGTTTCTGCAGACCTTAGTCAGCTTAAGATGTTAGCAGAAATCACCGCTGACGAAAGCAGAGCCCCATCCGACTAAGCGTTTCACGCACCAAGAATCACACTTGATTGCCAGTTGCGGCTCAAACCACGAATGCAGCGAAAATTGATTTCAAATAAACGTCAAGTAACCCAGTGTCTAAAAAACAGGCTCCTTTTAGACACTCGGCAAGGTCGGCCACCACCATTCATCAACATCACAGTACCGCGTGTTAAACAACAAGGCAAGCCTTTTCCCCACAGTTACATGTTTCTATAAAAAGAGTGAATATCCGAGGGAAACAGGGAGTGGACCAACATAAAAGAGAAAAGAGCGCAGCATTAGTCAACACACGGAAAAGTCTAAGTGTAAAAAACGTACACTTACAATCCCTCTGTTTCGATGGAAAATGAAAATACGATCTACACTGTTACGGTTCACTGCCATATTCTTCAGTATATCCAGCCAGCTGGTTGAATCTTTCAGACACCAACGAGGAAAACGTGAGAAACTAACTCATTTCACACTGCTACTTCATCTGCTGACCTCCACATGGCTTCTTCCACTCCTTAGGAGGAACCCAAAAAAGGGCGCGATATGGTACACGAATGTTCACCATACGCAATACATGAGCCAACCAGCGCACTCTACTAAGTTTCATAATATGAGATAAGGTACTCCGAGAGCCGGCACCTAGTATAAGATTCCTGACCTTCACACTAGGCACCCGGTCATTCCATCCAATCCTAGCAGTATACGTAGACGTAGGTGGTCGAAAACGCCTAATCGACGAACATCTCTCACACGCATACTCCATGTCTCGCAACCGTACAACAAAACTGAACACAGCGCACTGCGGCACAGTACACGCGACTTTTCAACTTCGGTGAAATATCAGACCTATGCCACAAGTGCTTCAGTCCAGCGTAAGCTCCTCGAACCTTCGAGAAACGCGTGTTTACCTACACTCACGAGCTACCATCGTTCGACAGGCAAAATACCAAGGTATGTGAAACGGTCCACAATCGTTAGTTCCCCTCCATCCAGTATCAAGTTCGGCACTGCTGTCGTCCAGTCCTGTAACAGCGCTTTGCACTTTGAAGGTGCAAAACACATGCCGAACCGAGCAACCGATCTCGACAGTCTATCTAGTGCCCGTTGTGCATGGTCCGCAAACTCGAACAGGCACACGACATCGTCTGCGTAATCTAGGTCACATAGCTTCACTCCACTTCCCATTTCGACTCCTACACCCCGGAGATCTACTAAAGCATCTTCCATCACCTGGTTCATCACGAAGTTGAGCAGGAATGGAGAGATGGGACACCCTTGTTGGACGCCGCTAGTCTTTTCGAATGAACTTGACAGTTCACCCTATACCCTTATGCGACCCTACGTGTGCGAGTACAATGCTCGTAACAGGTTTAGGAACTTCGTTGGCATACCCTTCAGACGTAGAGGAGTGAATAGTGCTGTCCGGTCCACGGAGTGCAACGCGCCTTTCAAGTTCAGAAACGCTACGACTGTAGAGCGGCGGTGGTGTGCGGTGCGTTTCGAGTAACTGCCGAAGAGTGAATATCTGGTCAATGCAATCTCGACCTGGCCGAAATCCTGCCCGCTGTTCGCGGACGTCATTATCGCGAACCGATGTCAAACGACGGCACATCATCCAAGCTAAGACCTAAGTAACTATCGAAATTAAACTAACCCCATGATTGCTACAGTCACTCTGTGTGCCCTTCTTGAAGATGGGTACAATCAGAAACTCACTCCACGATAGCAGAATACACTCCTTGTTCAAAATATCACGAAGTAAGGTAAGTCATTTCATCAGGACTTCTCCGTCCAGTTTGAAAAAAAACTGGAGGACGTTCATCGGAACCCCTGCTTTTCCCTTCTTCAGAAGTCGAATATTCGACTCCACTTCCAATTCCATTGGGGGATCAAGTGACACCTCCCGGGGATTCGCAGCTACAGACGTCGGCCTAAATGCGTCAGCGTGTAACCAGCTAAACTGATCCTAGGAGCGTTCGGCCCAACGGTCCAGCCTTTCTTGTCTACCATGGATGAGCCCTCCAGTCCTATCGCACACGACTTCACTAACCGAAGTTCGCCGCCCACTGCTGTCGCATGTAAGTTTAAACAGTCTGTTACTGTTACCTGGAGCGGCCGCTTCCTCCATCTCTTCGGCTACCTTAATCCACCAGTTTTCGCGGTCATTCCTAAAGATTATCGTCAACTGATGCTGCAACTGACCACGCATCTTATTCACTTACTTGCAGTTAGGCAGCTCGCGTTTTTGCTCCATTAGAATTAGCGACGCTTGAGAGATCCAGTGTTTTTGATGAACGCTAGATCTAGCACCACAGGCGAAATCTGCTACCAAATGCATTGCCTGCTTAATTTCATCCCACTGATCGTCTACATTGCTGCTCGTCGAAGTTCTTAGTTCCTCGGATAGTTTCTGTTCATAGCTGCTGCGAACAGCCGAATCAGGCAAACGTTCTACAGCCAATCGGGTTTGCGGCCTGCGTCGACGGCCATTCAGCTGCAGCAAAAATTGCATTAAAACTAACGCATGGTCCAAATCGACGTATGTGGTCCAATATAATCTACAGTTCTGAACAGAACCGCGCCAACGGTAGCTACCTGCGATATGGTCAATTTGACTCAGACCACCTGTCGAGTTAGAGCGCCATGTCGCACTGCGACGCGAACTGTGTCGGAAATTCGTACTAGATAGGAATAAATGATTATCTGCACAGAATTGGAGAAGTCTTTCCCCGCTGCATGTTCGCTGTGCAGGCAAGACGCATCGCCCACCTAAACAGGACTCCGATGCACTAAGTTTGCCAACTTGTGCATTAAAGTCACCTGCTACCACTACAATGTCAGAGCGTTTGCTCTTCCGAACAAGAGTGACGAGGATATCGTAAAACTCGTCTTTCTCCATGTCAGTGCTCCAGTCTGTTGGAGCGTATGCCGAGATGACAAATAAACTACGCTTAACACTACTATCCTTTCGGACGCCGACTGATCTCTGCAGTCCTAGGGCGCATAAACGACTGTTGACTGGGATCCAGTCTAAAGGAGCTGTTTCAGCCTTCTCACTCAAGACTATTCCTACACCACGTTGACCCACAGCTTGAGCTGCTTCGTCTCCTGAAATGTGAGGAAAATATCATGACGAGACGTTTGGCGCAGTCACTGGAATTACTCTACTCGAATCCTGAATTCGTGTTACACTCACGCAGCATACATCGATCGAAAGTGAGTCCACGTCAGAGCCAAACACGCCTATTGGCCAGCCTGAATTAAAGTGCGCACATTGAACGAACCGAGATTCAGAGGTTGACGAGGCTTGAGAACAAATGAGCTACCAGACTGAAAACCAGCTACTACACTATCTGACAATGAACCGTTGCGAGTATCGGGAGTGTTATCAATGAGGGCAATGTGGGTAGGCAGACGGGTGAAAGAAATTAGGTTGGAGAGAGACCTCACGATAAAGGTGCTTCGGCGATATACAGTATTACCGTAGTTTCCCATGCACAAAATGATTAGTAGTAAAAAAGAAAATCCCGTAAGGTTTCCGCCGTAAAGAAAAGAAAGCGTCGCACAGTTCGGAAGATTGGAGAGAAGATGAACAGCGAGAAACCAAAGGTTAACTGCAAGACAGGAAATTCTGTTATTAATGACTGATTATCTGCTTATGATGCGCGCTGGAGGGATTCCTACCTCACCCTCCGATTAACACAGAAAATAGAAAGACAGAAAGAATTTTCAGAACTAGCGAATATTGGCAGGGAATTTTTTATTCTAATTAACTGATAATCTCCTGGTCCCACCAAGAAATCACTAAAGGTAGCTCCCCTTTTAGTTTAAACGTAACAAAAGTGACACGAACAAAGAAGCAAAGTTACGGTGCGTAAGTGATGCTCACCGACCGCAAAACACTGTGATGAAACACAGCAAGATGAGTATTTCAAGATGATTGCCAGGGGCAATTTTCAAAAATTCAAAGGATACTACGGCACTGAAAGTAAAATATGTTTCGAAGATATTATCGACTGTAGGATCACCGCTGATTACTGGAGGCCAACTATTTTCCGATTTACACCAGCCTTTTGACGACCCGAAAACCAAAAAAAGAACGTATAAAAAGCAAATATAGATTGAATGATGGTATTGACCATTACTGCGAACTACAGTTTTGTGGCCTTTGTTCGGCAGATGCTTAATATCCAAGTTAAATCAAAGATTCGTCACCTTCGCCACTTGACGTCATGATAAATTTAATGCCTATGTTTAACGGCCAAACCATACTTCTACTTAGTGAAAACAGGCTAGTGTGACACCCACACCGACAAAATCAAATACCTCAAGCGAGTAGATTGAAAACACTGGACAGATTTCTGTCCTGTCTGTGGTGACTATTCAATCATACTCAATTCTGGTAGGTTATTTCTTGTCTTACAAAACTGAAGTGACTATTGAACGCTTTTTCAGCCAATAGGCCACAGTTTCTTTTGAAGCTAAACTCCGGACGTACATGTGGGTGATGTGAACTAGGGGACTGCTGCGCAGTAAGGCAACCAGTTGACTCCGATTACAATAATATCATGGCATGGCAAACTTACATTTCATATTAAAAAACTAACTGTGGATTAATAACTGAACTTGGAAATCATCGGGACAATCTAAGAGAGTATTCTGTATGAGACTGCAAATGAAACTCGATGCAAAACAGAGTCAAATTGTGCCTGAAGTTAGTATCTATTGGGTTTGAGGTCTCCGATAAAAACCGTCTATGACAAAAAGAAGGTAGGTATAGAGGAACAAATATTAGGAAAAAACATTCGCGACGGAATGGACACAGTATGGCCGAGGATGGATGCCTCAGGCCCCGAAATGGAAACATATCCTGAATGTCTACAGGGATTTTCTTAAACGATCCTCCATCTCGAACGCCGACTTCTCGTGTCAGAGATTTCTACCGAAGTACGAGGAAGAAAGGAAACCTCCGATGCTTAACACCGGGTTGTGCCTTCTGATAGTCAGTCAAGGAGTGACAGCTAAAACCTGATTCCAAACCCACCACGGAGGGTGCACAAAAAAACGGAACTGTGTTCATCAGCATCTGCGGCAGAAGAATGGGGTGGGCACCTAGGGTGTTTAGCTCTACTCAAAGGATGTAGGAAATGAGGTGATCACTGGCTTCCAGTGGTAGTTTACAAGATACTCAAATGGTTCTGCTGGTTTGCAGGCTAAACTCCTCGGTCAAAGACTAGAAATAGGAACTGGCATGGGTATGAAAGGCTCAATATAATGTTCTTTTGTTCCCATTCATTCTCACTTTCTTCCCTTTGGTCCCGATGGCACATACCCCGTGTAGTGCCCTTTAAATACTGCAACAGCTCTTTACTCTCTAACACACACCGGATCACGACTAATAACCGGGATCCAATCTTAAAGGGTCGTTTCGGTCTTTTCACTCAAGGACAGTCCGACACCGTGGTGACCTGCAGACCAAGCCGCTTCCCCTTCTGATGTTTGGCCGGCAGTGGGCAAGCGAATAGGGTCGTGGCGTTTGGACGTAAAGGTCGCGGGTTCGAATCCTCCTACCGCCGGTCAACTTCCCGGCTTGGCAGCCCTCTGCTATCCGCGACCCCCTTCCTGAAAAATGATGTACATTGTTATTGGTTAATAAATGAAGTTAAGAGATAAAAGATAAATATCTCGATGAGATGTTAGGCGTAGTTAGCTGAACTGCATTACTCGAATTCTGAATTATCGCTTCGCTGCCGTATTAGACATCACTCTTTAGTACGTCTATTGTCCGTGCTAAGCAAGCCTAATGGCCGGCGTGAATAGGAGTACGCATATAGCAGGCGCAGAGATTCGGAGGCTGACAAGGCTTCAGAAAATGCAAACTATCATGCTGAGAACCATTTGCTACACTATCTGACAACGAACCGTTGGAGTACCAAGCGACGCAGTAGATGCAGAGGGAGCAAGGGGAAGCGGTTGAGGACAGAAGACAGGCTGAATAAAAGAAAGGGAACGCTTCATTTACCATGGTTCAAATGTCATTTGACCCGTAATCAAATTCGTGTAAAAATGAATCTCTTCTTAGCTTCAGTCTTGAAATGATCCTAGTTAGCGATCTATCCTAGTGCAAACTGCCTGAATCAATTTGTGGAATAAACTCGGTTTCTGAGAACAGATGCTAGTAAGCTGTTAATGATCCCAGATGAGTTCAACCAGCACAGCGCCATCACCGATGCGTAGGGCGCTGTTTTTGAGCTGTCCCGAATCCCAACTTTGTTCCTTGCACGGAAACCGTTGGTGTTATTAACATGTCTCGCACATCACATGGGATCATTACATGTACAAAAAGACATTAACTTTTAGTCATTTGAAATACCCGTGGCTTATGCATGATCTTTGGCTATCTGCGCATTGTACCAGTTAAATGGGTTCTTCTTCACGAGTCAGAAGAATGGTCGCATTAAAAGGGAGATGCTCATAGACCGTGAACGTGTAAGCACCTCCTTCCTCCCAACACTGCTGGCATCCACGCGCATTGGCTCCTTTGCAGGCATGAGTGGAAAGCTCACTGTGGCTGTGAACCTAACAAACTTTCCCTTAATGTGTTCTGTCCAACGCGCTAACTGACGCTTCTAAGATTGAATCAATTTGCCTTCTGATGCTTTAATCACTTCGCTTACTCTCGGCCTCTGCGGACCAGAATTGCCGACCAGTCGGCAAAGGTTGTGACTACTTCCGACAGCCGCAGCTTTTTCCATTTCCCTAAACTTTCCTATCCACTAGTACTCCCGATCATTTCTCAAACTCCTGGCCAACTGACGACTCAGAGATCTATGCGCTTTACTGCACGTTGCATTCAAGAAGACGAATCTGCGAACATCTAGCAGTGGCCGGCGGTGGCCAAACGGATGAGGTCGTGGCGTTTGGACGTAAATGTCGTGGGTTCGGATCCTCCCACCGCCCGTCAACTTCCCCACTTGGCAGCCCTCTGCTAGCTGCGGTCCCCTTCCTGAAAATTGATGTGCATTGTTGTTTCATTAATAAAGGGAGTAGAAGATAAAAGATAAAAACTAAATTGGAAGATGTCCATCGTTTTTTGAGGTTTGTTGCAAGGAGTCCTGTGTAGCAGTTACCGCTGAATGCAAAGCTTCCTTCTTCTGCTCCCGGTGTTTGCTTAAACCCTGATCATTTTGTTAAGGAGCCATCAGCACTGAGAATTCCGATTGGGATTGTAGTCGGCGATCATCGCCTAGAATCAGCTATACCGGAGAAGTGGCTTTTGTTTTGATGCGACCGCAAACCAAGCGCAAAAACAAGCGGGCACGGGCCAAAGTATGACCTACGATCAATGATGTGGACAAGAGTGATCGCTAATCCTCGACTGACTCCCGTCTTCGGTGACCGATGGCAATTGGGTCGTCCTGAGTCCAAATCTGTGGAGCAGAAGGGTACCCGGTACGCCGATGACGTCTTTTATGACCAAAATTGGGGTTCGCCAAAAACATTCCGCGATCAAAACAAACAAAGATGAGACGATCTCCATTGATGGTCCGATCAGAGGGTACAAAACATCGACCTCGTTTCGTCTTCGCCCAAGTTGGGCGTGAAATCACCACCAACGCCTACAGAGACCGTTGAACACAAATTTCAGTAATCGGAATAACTCACGTCATAACCGTTCTTTGGCCTCAGCAGAACTGACATCAACAGGCGTATAAACATACGATAAACACAGCAACGCTTCAGTCGACTGTTATTGGCACATACTCGACCATGCAACAGAACTGCACACAAACGGCTGTTGACTGGGATCCAGCCTAACAGTGCACAGCTCCGCTCGCGAACCCAAAACCAATCCGATCACGAGCATTGGAAACCGTATAACGAGACAGCCGAAGAGCAGGATGAGAGCAGGTGGCATCAGGCATAATAAGAGTGGTTAGGGAGGGTCGTCCTGTTACAGGAGTAGACGAAAGTACTGCCGAACATGTTACTGAATGCAAAGGAGCTGAAGATTGTGGACCGTTTCACATACCTTGGTATTTTGCGTGTCGAACGATGGTAGCTCGTGAGTGGAGGTAAACACGCGTTTCTCGAAGGCTCGAGGAGCTTACGCTGGACTGAAGCACTTGTGGCATAGGTCTGATATTTCACTGAAGTTGAAAGGTCGTATGTACTGTGCTGCAGTGTGTTCAGTTTTGTTGTACGGTTGCGAGACATGGAGTATGCGTGTGGGCGATGTTCGTCGGTTGGAGGTTTTCGACAACCGATGTTTACGTAGTATGACTAGGATTGGATGGAGTGACCGATCAGTAGTGTAGAGGTTATGAATCGGGTATTGGGTGCCACTTCTGAGAATAGCTTGTTTCGGCGTATGAAACTTTGCAAACTACGCTGGTTGGGTCATGTGTTGCGTACCACGAACACTCGTCTACCATACCGTGCCCTATTTTGTGTTCCTTCCAAAGAAATGGAAGAAGCCATGTGGACGCCAACAGATGGCGTGGCAACGTGGGATGAGAAAATGTACAGCGAAGTTAGGTAAAGTAGGTGTCTCACGCCTTCGTGGTTGGGGTCCGAAAGACTCGTCGACTTGCTGGCTGGAGACACTGAAGGATATGGCAGTGAACCATGAACAGTATGGATTGTGTCATTTTCTATCAAATCAGACTGATTGAAAGAGTGCGTTTGTGCAGTTAGACTGTGTTCCGTATGCTGGCTACAGCGGAATCTTATCTGTTCTCATCTACCCCCTGTTCCCTTTTGATATTCACTCTTTTAATAGAAACATGTGACTGTGGGGAGATGATATGTGCGCTTCGGAAACGCAGCATGAACCCATTTCAAAAGGTTCAAGAATTTTAGCTAGGACTGCTTGTTGCCCCATTCGCTTGAGTGCAGACACTGAAGGCACCCAGCTGAAGTAAACATTTAGGTAAGTAATGCTTGCGAACATTTTCTTCCCCTCGTTACTGCTACCATCAGATAAATCTATAGAGCCACATTTCTTCGCGGCAGCTTGCGTGGTCCCTGCATCAGAAGAACAGAAATTAGGAAGGTTCCCCGTAGAAAGGATGCTGGAGGCATTCGAGCTATCAGTTCTGCGCGGCTGTCCACGCCGCAGAGGGGTTTTTTGTTGAGAAAGCCAATCGAAACATTTGATACAGAGTTTTTACCCCTAAGACGGTGCAGCGTTGACTCTGCACGAGAACTCGTAGGAGGTGTACATTTACCACTGTTCAGCCCGCCCGATGCAAGGGGCAGCGCGGTCCCGACTATCCTGCGCGACGACCGATGCAGTATGGAATTATTTGTCGATATGTAACTCATGGGCAATGGCGAGTGGGTACCGCTAAGCAGAAGAACGATTAGGATTCTCAACTAAAGCCTTTGGTTCTGACAAGAACCTGACCTCAAGACAGCAGCGTATGGGCTCCGTGAAAGCCCATCTTCTTGGATCAATTATTCTTCCATTTATTTCTCCCGCTGAGCTACTCTCACATCAACCTATGACTGGGAGAATCAGGAGACTACTTCGTTAGGTCTCTACAGGCTGATCTTCCATGCATGACTGGATCTTTGGCTTGAGATGAGCCATCCTGTGTAGATCGTTGTGTAATGGAGACAGGTAAACCGTTACATCACGTCAAGATGTAGTCTCATCATGACGAGCACAAAGCCCTCACCTAGCACAAGGGAAAAATGGTGCTGTAGAGCCCAACTTGCACGTTCTTCCTACTATCTCAACATCCTTTCCCAGGATCTACTTCTACAGATGTAAAAACAAAACTCTGTATACGGCTTAAAACAACAAAGCGAAACAGGAAGCTGGACCCTAAAAGGATCACCTTTTTAATCGATCACGTTTACTGGACACTAAAAAACGTGAGATTTCGCGCCAACCAAGGATCGAGAAAATGTTAGTGAAGATTTTACTGAAGATCTCTAGATGATCATGTTGAGTTGATAGCGTGAGGATACTCAAAACAATTCTTCTCCGGGAACACCAGCAAAATGTAAATCTTGGTAAGATTACTAAGGATATGGAACGCTATTCATTTGCATGCTCCATGTACCACATAGAACGACCGAAATATGGTAGGTAAGGCAGCAACTAGCTGTTTCCTGGCTCGTTACCATACTTGACCTAGTGAGACCTAATGTGGCTCTATGTTACTCCAATTACCAGGGTCGAGGTTGCCGTTCCCATTTCCCATGTAGCGGGCCCTGGTGGCTATGGGGCATGTCCCTTCCACTGCACTCATGCTTCAAGTACTTCGCAAAAAAGGGTAGGTAGCTGTTTAGCTCAAGTGGGAAATAGCTCCCCGATGAAATGTGGTGGAATAGCTTATTATACATAAAACATCTAGATGTCTCCTGCAGTCGAGTTAGTGGGTGCTTTTTCATCTGTGAACTCTTTCTCTACTTATTCGACGAGGAATCCCCTCCAGAGGCAATGAACGCAATGGCATTCAAGCCATCAAATAAATTCGAAATACAGATTCCTTGTGATAGAACCTCCCAGGATTTTAATGTGGCAGCTGAGGCGCACCATAAACAAGCACACAAAATCAAATATCACAAGGCACCACTTGATGAGTAAACGACAAGCAACATATGACTTATGAAAAGGGACTGCTGGAACAATGGTCACAACCTGATACCCGCAACTAGAAAAGATGAGAAGTGACTGCTTGCAAAAGGCATATGCGCCGAGCTCCGAAGAGGGAGGGCTGGAGAATACTGCCTAGTAATCGGATGTATTTGTAATTCGACGAAGGAGCATTCTGTTTTAGTTGAAAAAGAAAAAAACGAGAAGTGAGGTGTAGAAAACTAGAGCAGGTTTGAGCAAATGATATTATTTAATAAATTGAAAGTGGTGAACGTAATCACTGTGCTAGTGTCCGAATAGATGAACACAGTTTGATATAGTTAGACCGAAAACCTAGTTCAATATTTTAGAAGCTGAAAGTGGACACCATGAAATTTAAAGCTTGGGTAACGAGAGACGTAATATTATACTGAATCCAGTGCGCTACGTAGACTGGCAACAGTATGGTCAGTCCAGAAACACTAGACCTGTACTCGATTAGTGTCATCATTATATATAGTGCGGCTGTGCAAACATTCTAATTTTCTGGGATGCAGCAATCACTATATGTGGACTGCACGTGTTAAGATTTGGCCCAAAAAAAGAAAACAACAGCTCTTTCCATCTAGAATTCATGCCCCTAGATAACCTGTGCGTGGCTGAATCACTCAAGCTGGAAGAACGGGAATGAGACGACTGTCCAAAACAAACTGTAATATGTTCGAGTGGCACTGTAATGAGGAGTAAAACGCAGAAGAGACAACACCGCTTCAGGAGAAAATTCAACCTTTATGCACCGAAAATTAGCATAACTTTGGAAATCAAATATCGCATACTTCACAGAAACAGTACCAATTAACCACACATCAAAGAAAAGAGAGCATCTTAGATTTCTACCGCTATATGATACATGATAGGAAGTGCTTTTATCCTTGCCTTGTATGCTAAGCATCTGACCCAATTTCAATGCAGCTCCTCTCATTCGACATAATGTGTCCACAATGCGTTGCAAGTTTGCTTCAGACAGGAAGGGATTGTCGGGTCCCAAGACAGCATCCATCGAGCCTAAATAGAAATGCCTCATCAAAAATCAAAACCAACCAGTTAGGCCAACTTTGCGTTTGGTCCATTCGGCAGCGGCTCCCAACCCGAGCCCGACAGCTAAATCTAATAAGAAATCATATCAATATAACAACACAAGACTAACTTCCAAAACCCGCGATACGGCCAATGCGTGAAGATGGTACGCGCCTTTCCCTTGCTTCGCTCAAAGTCTGCGGTGTGACTTGAATCAAAAAAACGTTACTCTCTGTGGCCTAACAATAACTTCTGTTGGCTTTGCAGTAGGCTCGTTGCTGGTAACTGTGGATCTCACATCAATCAGATGCACATTTTCTGGCTGGGATTGATGAGAATTAATGATTGCCGATGTGTCCGTCATTATCTCTGAGTTTGCAGCTAAAGACGACTGATAATCAACTTGGGGTGGATTCAGTGTCGGGACCGAATGAACCCTCGTTTGTGATGCGAGTAAGTGTTGACAAACGATGACATTTTGACGTGCAAACAAGTTTAAACGGTCCAACACAAATTTTGCGGTATCAAATAAGTTACGCTGAGTAAAACATTTTCCTGTACGACAGAATTCATCGGCCACCAAATCTTTCAAACTGGAATACCTCCACCACTGATAAATGCCGTCAGCTTGCGATTTCACGGAAGCCTCCGCAATTTTAAACAAACCTTTAAAAACTCCCAAAGAAGGAGAGTTACGGCTCTGCATGTGAGATCGATTCTTCAGTACGTTATTTAATCGTGTAGTGCATAAGCAATAGTATCTGAAGCAAAATGTCAGTCTTCCCCGGGGGATTACAACCTTTAAAAATTATATACATACATGTATATATATACATGTATATCATCAGCATCAAACAGGCATGATGTAAATGCAAAAACACGGGAGGATTTTACAACGTAAGGAGAGAACGGGGGAAGGTGGATAAAAGCAAAATACAACTCTTTTTACCAGTCTTCAAAATTTACCTATTACTTCGTGGCTCAACATATAGTGAAAACAGCACTTGCCTCAATTAGCCCCGTTAAAAGCTAAATCTCAGTGTATTTCATGCAAACATTCAATCTCCTACTACTAACATGTACCAAGTAGCCAAGCACTATAGGTCATATCCAAAGCCTTCGTCGTACTTAGGCTACCTGCAGAAAAGTCATCTATCAGTAGGGGTCCATTGCTGAGCCCTAGCGGCCAGTAGCCGTGCAAATCAGTGACGGATAGGTGCAACATCATGTGGTGAAGTTCAACAAACCATTCAGAACCTGCCCGGTAGCGTAACGGCTAAGGCTTTCGACTCAAAATCGTTCGTCCCGGGTTCGCGGTGGGTATGCATAGCTGATGACTTCTAACAAGGATGAAACAGCTGTACAGTGCTTCCATGGTTTCTTAATGGTGAGATGAGCGATGATATCACACGGTGAATTGTTTCATGCAAATCTCAATGTCTCAAACTAACGACAGTACCTGTTTGGGTTCTAACCAAGAAGTAGGAGCCGAAAAGTGTCGTAACTAAATTCTTCGTGTTCCAAGTCTATACCAAACGACCATCGCGTCACTTAGCAGGCACTGAAAGAATTTCTCCAGCCGTTTAGAGTAACCGCTTCATCGACACATGTATCTACATCGCAAAAATGTCTACAAATTTTGTCATCGGATCCATGGCGTAAAAATGAAAACAATGAGATAGGAAGAGAGTGGAAAACATGTGAAATTCACCTCACGTCAGCCCTTCCGGACTCCTTTCTCACATCGTCTAGAAAATTACTCTATCAATCTGAATCAATGCTAAGAAGGCGGAGATGTGCAAACTTCGAAAACCTTCGCTTATATGTGTTCAACGTCTATGTTCCTGAGTCGCATAGCAGGACCAAAGTCACTACTGATGCGTACACTCGATCTCCGATCGATAACCGGATGTCACATCCACCGCGCAGACGTCGTATGCCAGCGGATGCTAATCCAGCCTTCTGTGTGCCCGAAGATACTTTATCCAATATAGAGCCACCAAGTGAGGTACAACTATCCAACTACCTAATTGTACTTATTTCACACAATTCTCCAGTATTGTTCGGCTTCGAGCCAATCTAGTCCTCCAACAGCACTTCACACACTGAATGTGCAAAACGCATAACAAACGTGCATACATCACCATTTAGAAGACCGAGAAAAACTTGTAACTTATTCGAGTCCTCGCTCAAAAGAATAACCTTCTCCACACACTCTACATCAAACAGTTTCTTGCCTGAGAAGATATTAATGTCACTATTTTTCTATAAGGATAGTGATACCGCCATTACCGTTTCAGTGGCAAAAATGAAAAGAAAAAATGAAAGGGGACAACCCTGACAAACACCAATTGTCGTAATGACCACGGATGAAAGATCGTTGATGGGACGAACTCGGTCCCGGCTGTTCGGACACAAACAGTAGCAATGTGAAACGAATTTCACTGACACTTTCATGTGGTGACACAATTTTTATGGCTGAGTCGAACGTCCTCGCATATCAAGAAAAATAGGCCGAGGCTCTAAGAAAAGTGTCCGTACGTCCTAAGATTTGCCACATAAAGCACATTTGATCAATAGAACCATCTTCCCGGGTGAAAACCTGCTTGTTTTTTCATATATATCTTACGTGAGCACTAAGTAATTGGCGGAGGGGAGTCCCCATGGCAGCCTGAATGCGATGCTCACCAGAATTAATTCGCAAACTTTGCATGAAGACCTTACCTATGAGTCACTATATACCCCACTTCACACCAGTACTCAGCAATCTCTTCTTTTGCCCATAGCGATTAAGGGAGTTTTGTGAACGCCGACATTAGCATTACGAAAATGCCCTTGAAAAAATACCTTAACCAATGGTGACAACTGGTGGATTAACGTTGAAATGGCTTTAGCAACCGCAATTTATGCCTATACGAGACACCGATGGGCGAGAAACTTCGCTTAGCGAAGTCGTGCACAACGGAAATGTCTCCGCCAAGTAGCCAAACTGGGCGCGAAATCAATACCACCCACCAGAACGACAGCTGAACGCACGTTTCAGAGTAATCAGAATAAGACACGATATACCTCTTCAAAGGTCTCAGCAGAGCTGCAATCAATAGGCATACAAACATCATCATCACCGTCAAGCGTCAAACAGAAAGGCAAGCTTCACTCACAGTTGCCTTGTCCCAACAGTCACATGTTTCTATTAAAAGAGTGAATATCAAAGGGGAACAGACAGAGCTAGGTACGCTCCTCGTTGCAAATATCATAAAGCAAGGAGATAAGTGATTTCACCAGAGCTTCCCCACAAATTTCGAAGACAACTGGGGAAGGTTGTCGGGGCCGGCTGCTTTTCACCTCTTCAGAAGCCGAATATTCGACTCCACTTCCACTTCCGTTGGGAGATCAAGTGATACCTCCCGGGGATTCGCAGCTACAGACGTCGGCCTAAATGCGTCAGCGTGTGCCCAGCTAAACTGATCCTTGGAGCGTTCGGCCCAACGGTCCAGTCTTTCTTGTCTACCATGGATGAGCCCTCCAGTCCTATCGCACACGACTTCACTAACCGAAGTTCGCCGCACACCGCTGTCGCGTATAAGCTTAAACAGTCTGTTACTGTTACCTGAAGCGGACGCCACTTTCGTCTCTTCGGCTAACTTAACCCACCAGTTTTCACGGTCATTCCTAAGGCTTATGGTCAACTGACGCTGCAACTGACCACGCATCTTATTCACTTACTTGCAGTTAGGCAGCTCGCGTTTTTGCTCCATTAGAATTAGCGACGCTTGAGAGATCCAGTGTTTTTGATGAACACTAGATCTGGGACCGCAGGCGAAATCCGCTGCCAAATGCATTGCCTGCTTAATTTCATCCCACTGATCGTCTACACTGCTGCTCGTCGAAGTTCTTAGTTCCTCGGACAGTTTCTGTTCGTAGCTGTTGCGAACGGCCGACTCAGACAAACGTTCGACGGCCAGTCGGATTTGTCGCTTGCGTCGGTGGTCGTTGAGCCGCAGCAAAAATCGCATTAAAACTAACGCATAGTTCGATCCGACGTATGTGGTCCAGTAAGATCTACAGTTCTGGACAGAACCGCGCCAACGGTAGCTAACTGCAATATAGTCAATCTGACTCAAAGTACCTGTCGAGTTAGAGCGCCATGTCGCTGTGCGACGCGAATTGTGTCGGAAATTCGTACTAGATAGGAATAAATGATTATCTGCACAGAATTGGAGAAGTCTTTCCCCGCTGCATGTTCGCTGTGCAGGCAAGACGCATCGCCCACCTAAACAGGACTCCGATGCACTCAGTTTGCCAACTCGTGCATTAAAGTCACCTGCTACCACTACAATGTCAAAGCGTTTGCTCTTCCGAACAAGAGTGACGAGGATATCGTAAAACTCGTCTTTCTCCATGTCAGTGCTCCAGTCTGTTGGAGCGTATGCCGAGATGACAAATAAACTACGCTTAACACTACTATCCTTTCGGACGCCGACTGATCTCTGCAGTCCTAGGGCGCATAAACGACTGTTGACTGGGATCCAGTCTAAAGGAGCTGTTTCAGCCTTCTCACTCAAGACTATTCCTACACCACGTTGACCCACAGCTTGAGCTGCTTCGTCTCCTGAAGTGCGAGGAAAATATCATGACGAGACGTTTGGCGCAGTCACTGGAATTACTCTACTCGAATCCTGAATTCGTGTTTCACTCACACAGCAGACGCCAGCCTGCATTAAAGTGTGCACATTGAACGAACCCAGATGCAGAGGCTGGCGAGGCTTGAGAGAATGCGAGCTAACAGACTGAAAACCACCTACTGCACTACTTGACAATGAACCGTTGCGAGTATCGGGCGTATTATCAATGGAGATACTATGGGCAGGCAGAAGGGACAATCAAAATCGGTTGGAGAGAGAAGAAATAGGCTGAATAAAAGAGAGGTACATGATGAGATCTGACCAGAGTAGACCACAAAGAACTCCGAACAGTGTCTAAACGCACACCAAAACGATCACGAAATGTTACCACGAGGATCGTTTCCAAACATGTGGTCGTTTTGGCCCTAAGTGAATCCAAGTAGTAAAATAGCCCCAAAACAGCACCCTCTAGTGTCCAAACAGTCTCCGTTGAGGATTGAAAATACACATCAAAAGCGCCCGACTGAAACGTTACGGAGACGATTTAGGGAAGACGCTTGGTTCCCAACGGGGAAGACTGGTGAATTGTTTGACAACGACCGGATTGGAGTGCATAGAAAAAACTACCCGGGAAACAGCTGAAATAGTCCTAATCGGAATGCTAAACTTTCCAATAAACCGACTGGAATTAAATATATGGCAATAGGTGGATTCTGGAGGGAAAATTGTTCCCTTTAATGGACTAATACGTTGCTTGATAAATCGAAAATTTCGTTCATTTGAGTTGACATTTTAAAAAGTATTCTGATATAATTGAAAATCCTTCACTAGTCTCCGTGCACAGAACTCATATTGGAGTTAAAAGGAGCCGTTTCTGAGAGGATTTGAGGGGTGATATGCAGCTTGAGGGACAAGGAGTTCGAAAATCTTTCGTGAACATTCAAGCACCAATGTTTTCCTAATAAATTGTGCCTTTTGAATATGGCCAGATAAATAGAAGTACTATACACTAAGGCGGTCCTGTGAATTGGACTGGCCAATGTTTACGCCTGAATACCAACTACTGTTTCACTAGCCTCGTCTAGTGACATATTACCAGGTCTGAATGGCCCAACAGATGATAATAAATGGGTATGACAGACATTATGCATTTCTCATGACGCTCCGGAAGTTGTATCCATCGTCACGCTATTATTAGATGTACTGAGACAATGTAAGGTGAACGACAAGAGACGGGGACGGACCACAACCACCTGCGGAGGGCGGCGGTGTCCCAATAGTGTTCTTCACTTTAATTCAGTTCAGCTGGTACAGGGCAAGAATGACCTAGAGAGCCAAACGTGCGTACACAGTTTTTCCAATGTTATGCACAGACAACGGCATTCACGTCCGTGAGTGTCATCTTCCATTTCAATGGCCTCACGCCCTCTGCAACGGAACAGCAGAGAAAAAAGCGCCCTTGCGAAAGAACGTTAGCTTTTTGAATTTGGTCTGCGACAGCAGTAGTAATACATCACTTGAATACACACATATTACCTCCCCCATTTCATTTAAGATTTAATTCTGTTCTGAAAATCTTTGTACTGTGCGTCTCAACTGTATCTCAAAACAAAAATCAGAGTAGGCACTAAGAAAAACGGGAAAAACTAGAGGACTCACAAATCACCATACGCGGAGGTTAGTAGATATTTATCTCCGCGCTCACAGGCAACCTTCCTTCTCGATAAGAGCTAGCCACTTGGTAGAGAGGTATTAGACTTTTTTCTATAGAATATTTGACTTAGGGCTGCTTATAATAAGTGAGTGAGCCAGCTGGGATAATCATACAGGCCAGAGTTTCAAAGCGCAGTTCTGGAGAAGAGGTGAAGTGTGGATAATCCAATTGTTTCAGAGACAGTGTGGTAACAACGGTGCAATGAAACACCCGTAAAAAATGCTTAGGTTTTGCACCTGAGGAAGAGGAGGGATACATATGTGCTATATTGTCAATATGCAAAGCTAAGCTGTTTGTTTGAGATGCAGAAAGCCCAGAAGAACTATTATATTGGGCGCCAATCATTTGGGCAAAAAAATACCATGGGAAAATAGCAGAAAGGAGAGCCACCCCGAAGGGGAATCCAGATTGCGTGGGCATACAGAAAGATACACGGGGCAATGATAGCCATTCACCCAGTAAGAATAACTGTTTGGCTGCGAATACTGTACCTGACGAAGTAAGTGCGAAAAGGCAGTGATAAAGTGGCAGGTTTGTCCAAGAATAGAACTGCGTTTAAAGATGACAGAAAATCACAAGTGGAACCAAGGCCGAAAAGAAAGTGGTCTGAGAAAAGCAGGAAATATGTGCACTTGTGGAAGTAATTGAAGCTTGAAATCTTCCACCCAGACAACAGGTACTCGGAAATGCACGCGAGGGCACAAAAGGTAGGAGAACCGCAATGCCCAACGATGGTTATAATCTGGCTACTCTGTATCCGGTTGAAACCGTAACATTGTTGTCTATGGCATACGGGACTCTTTATGAAGTTTGAGAAGCGGGGAAAGGAACAGTAAGGCACCAACTACTGAATCTGTTAAAAATATTCAAACGACCAGAGCATGTGGCTACTGAAAAAGTTTGGCCCCTAAGAAAATGGATAAAAAAGGGATGACTCAAAGAGGATGAGATGTACGGCCGAAATTGGTTCAGTTCGGCAATCCGCAATATGGGGCAGAGTTCCAATAGCAGTTAGTCGAACAAATGCAATAACTAGGGTATAAATTACAGTAGGATTGAGCAATAGTGTCCACGGCAGAATCAGACCCGCAGACGACAAGAGTAAATGTCCAGTATTCAGTGAATCTTGGCCGCAAACCTCCAAACTGAGAATACATACGCCGGGTGCAGGAAACCAACCGAGGTCCACCCCCAAAGTGTTTGTAGGTGATCTCAATGAGTGGGTGGAAATTGGGCGGCCTGGTCTGTAACAGACATCCGCGACCGCCGTAAGACAGAGGAATCAGGGAAAGGGTGCTGTAAGCTTAGAGGTGGAAGTAAAGTTTTCCACTGCCATACAAAAACGGGAGGACTTAAGGAGCAACTTCCAAACATTTGGTATCCCCTTAGGTTGGGCGGCCAAACGTTCGGCAGCGGGAACAGATGAGAACTTTTCGGAGGACACTTTGGGGCACCAACTACTGGAGTTCGTGCACGCACGTAGGATGGTTAAACACGTTACTCAAATGACTAGATGGCATCATCAGCCCCTGACTTGATGAGGAGGAGGACACTAGACGAAATAAAGATCCTTGAGTTGGAAGGACCAATAAGCAAGAGCAACCGTAAGACGGCAGGCATGCGACTCGCTCTTTGGGGAATGGAAGCTACCAAATATACAGCAGGATCTTCCCAAGGACAAGTAAAAATAGCCTGCTGGACGTTCGCCTCCAGAAGGAGTGAGAAGTAGATATGTTTGACAACCAGATGGTTTGTCGCTGGGGTCCATTAGAGACGCGTTAGCAACGATAGACTTAGTTACACCATTCCAAAGAATCAAGCGAAATGGGCTATTATTGCGTCGGATACGCAGTACCATAAAAGTCATAAGGCAAGTCCAAACGCTCCTACGAGAGTTGATGTGACAATTGGTTGCCGAGCTCACCTGATGTGCACAGTAAAGAAAGGGGCGTGTCATGCATCAGGCGGCAACGTCGAAAGATCTATAAGTAGCGCATCTCCAGGGCCGCCAAAAACAACCAAAATCTTACTGCATTCACCTAAAATGTAGGGCGGGTGGATTGAAAAACCACCAAGTAATTAGATCAACTGGCAGTCAGAAAACGTCAGCTTCCTGTAGAAACTTTTTCAAACAACATACAGGTGAGATCAGGGACCCTTCGGTCAAACAATATGCCTCACCAACCTTGCGGTGAGAATGCGAAACAAGGCGATGAAGATGAAAGTATTACTGGACGGCACGAGGCAACTGGACGGGTCAAAAGCTTCAGGACCTGACGGGATTCACCCGAGAATAATGAAGCCACTGGTGGGGATCTTCGTGATTCCCTTCACTCAGCACTTCGACGCATCAATGGAGGTAGAGCGACATCTGGGTGACGTTTTTGGTCTACAATCATCACAATGCATGAAAGCAGATGCGGAGATACCCGCCGTAGCTACAGACCGGCGAGTCTGACACACATCGTGCCAAAATCAATTGAAAGTGCCCAGCGCGACTGATTCTGGAGGCCACCGTGCTAATGAGGGTTGAGCAACATGGCCTTGGGCGCAAACATTCGTGTCTTACCAATTTGATTAGTTTCCTGGAATACTTGACAGTTAGGGTGGACAGGGACGTCAAGGTAGAAGCCCGTTCTCCGTTTCAATGGGAGGTCCTCATAATTGTTCCTTTCCAAAATTATGGCCCACTGTAAGACCCACAAAATTACCGACCAGCGAACGCACACCCATTTGGCCAAACTCATGGATGGAATCATCGACGACCAGCTAATTGGCTTTCTCACGAACGGTGACTTAATTGGTGAGTACCAGCATGGTTTTCTGAAGTGCAGATTCTGCACTTTATGCCACTTTGCTTTTTGATCCAGTCAGTGTCAATGCCGGTAAACGAAAGACCATTATAATCTTTCTTGGCGTGACCAAGGCGTTTGATCGTGTGCCCCATGAACGATTGTTACTAAGCATGAAATCCTATGGCCCACCGGATCCGCCGTACTTTTGGTTAACCTCCTGCCACTCTGAACACTCAGATAGTCAGCATCAACGAAGCCCTATCCTAACCCCAGCAAATTACTTGTGGTGTAATACAAAGTAGTGTCCTCCGCTACTTACTACTCCTGCTCTACGTAAACAGCATTGTTCGAGCATCACGCCACGGCACGCCCTTAACATTCACTGACGACATCAGGCTCATCTATTAGTCCAAGCTATATTCCTTACCCTAAATCAAGATCAGTATCATGGGGAATTTAAGCTCACTAGCCGGGTGGTGTGGGCAGTGGGGGATGCAATTCTCTGCCAATAAAAGCGCTGCTATTGACTGTAGGTGTCACGATTCCCCGCGATGCCTCTTTAAAAACGGTCTCTGAATACTAATCGCTAAGTCTGTGAAAGATCTGGGCTTACAACACTGTTACTCATTCAACTTCCTAGAGTAACCTGTTTGCCAAATTGCAAACGCAAACAGGCCTAACGGCCTCAAGGTTAAAAATTTCATACTATAATGTGTGAACTGATGCCATAAAAATTATACCGTAGACTGCAACTGGAATAGTGCTCGATGATGTTCTCCAGCGTGGTCAGAGTTGATCGTGTTGCAATAGAAAAAGTGCAGCGGGCTCTCAAAAAGTCGCCTTGGTCCGACATCAGTCCGACATCAATCAGTATAGAGAACAGTACGACTCGCTACACTTTGACCTCCTCTGGTTGCATCACCTTAAGCTGAGTCTCGCATTTCCTTTCATTCTCTTAATGTTGCAAGCACATGACGGGAAACGCATTCCGATTCGTTTTTGAGTGTTCGTACCCCTAAATGGATCCACCATTATCCCTTGAGATACCACCTTTCAAGATGGCTTTCACGTAAAAATTCACAAATTTTAATCTACTATATAGAATAAGCTATCAGGCCCTGCCCGGTCCTGGTAGAGTTCACCATAATTCAGGAGTTTATTCTCAAAATTTATCACCGTATCTTCATTTATCGGCCTAACTGGAACCGATATCAGTCTAGACCAAACTTTCCAAGTCTACCTTGACTATCAGCTTCATTTTACATTAGTAACCCAAAGCTCTGCCATGCTGTAACGGTTTACTCCTAAACGCTACTCACCTATTACTTGTCCATTATTACATCCATTCTGCAGTTCAATCAATATATGCAACATACTCCCTTGGTTTTCATTCACACGACCGGCCTTGGGTCGGATTATCACTCAATCTGTCTACGGTTCAATAATCACCATAACCCCAAGCTGGCACCCGAGCCGGACCACTTTCCTGTCTTATGTTTCAGATCCTGCACCCAGGCTACACGCGCTATTACTGGAAAACCCCAAATCTACTAGTTTCTCACACGTGCCAGGACGGTTCTAGCCAGATTTGACACTGGAAAACTGGTACGTTCAACCCGAACCACGCTGCTGATGGCCTTTGTACCTCTACCTCTATGGACCCTCATGAACGGCAAAACCCGAGTTGCTACTGCCGCTGGAATGACTCGTGCAGCCCCTTAAATTCCCTCCCCGTACTAACGTCCACGATCAAAAACTGCGACAAAAAATGACATCGTGTAGGAAATTCATAACCATTATATCCAAGGAATGTCTTACCGCTTACACAAACCTCTCCCACTTTACCACATCTCAGTCCGTTTTACTGCCAGCCGCATATGATTGCAATCTGCAGTCTTGGAAATTCCATATTTCCTCCGTGCAAAAATAATTCATAAAATCTCACTCTACAAATGGTTTGGTTTAGTCTTGACAGTATTTCTTCTCCTTCCGCAACATTTTACCGGCCCTTCATTTTTGTTAAATGTGACTATCCTGTCCAAATTGCATGGCGTTTCACTTGGTTTCCACTAATGTCCATTCAGTAATGATGTTTCCATTGGTCTCCACTCCGGTTCAACATTTTTATCCCTTGCGCGAAACTGTTAGGTTTGAGGACTGCAGCCATAGTTCGAAACCCGCCATCGATCCTCGGAAAAGATTTTTGCTAGCGGTGCGCACATTTAGTGTACTTAAACACGAAATATCTCGCGGTTTGCTGCCCACGTATAGCCCCAAAAAATTCTAGACAAACCTGTAAGGCTGTTTATTTTTTGCTTTCCTAACCGTCAAACTAGTGCACTGTGCATTGCTTTACGGATTGTGATCGGGCTCCTGAGCAATCCAAGGTTTTACATATCCCAAAACCTCTTCTGGTTTCTGTTATTTGCATTTCCTCTGCATCGTCCCTGTAAAAATTTGATCTCGCTTTGCGCATGCGATCCAGAAACATTATTATTACCATTTCGGATATGACGGGCTGAATGAACTTGATGTCATTTGGTGCAGAAAAATTTGGCTTAAGTAGCCTGCAAATTGATAGTTTAGGCTGGTTAAGTTGCCGGTGGTGAGTACATCGTCAAGAACCTTGGTGCCTACATAGTACTTGCCTGACCAAAAATAAACATTAGGAGTTATAGTGAGGTGTACTTGACTGGAACGTGGCCTAGAATCTTGTGTTATGCGCCTGTAACTAGTCGAAGGAGCAAGTTTTGGGAGCCGAATAACCGCACGGTAAAAAGTGTTCTTATGAATACCTGTAGGTGGCAACGTAGGAGTTAACTTCTCTCCCAGGGGATTTTGAGGAGTCCTCAGGAGACTCCTACTGCGCCGAAGGCTGTCCTCGGATAAGTATTCTACAAGGACCCTGCAGGTAATGTACGAGGACTGACGGGATGAGTTATTCGGGCTAGGTTTCCTTGCAATATGGTAGGCAAAGCTCTCCGATAATCAAAGGTGACCAGCTACTCGAAATGCAATAAAAAGATTTTTCCAGGTCCCCGGCTTCCATCGGATTGTAAATAACCAAGTAAAGCGTGCTTATGGCGGAAGTATATCTCTGTGGATTCTTGCCATGCTGCGGAGTCCAATGTTCTGTTTGCATCCATAACATTTGCTAATATGCAGTTAAAGTTTCTGATGCGCATCATTCTACAACCTGGTTTCTCGCGAGCCAGTTGCTGAGCCTCGTAACAACGGTATCTTCCGCCGGAAGCAGCACCACAAGGTACATTCAAAGATTCATCTGCTGAATAACCCGAAATAAAACCCCAGGAATCCTGTTCTCCGGCAATAAACAAAGGAGAAATAAATATGCAGATGAACGTACAATGGGGATAACAAAACTAACATCAGAATTGGCCAAAAACAGCTTAAACCAAAGTTTCTTTATGGTGACCTGTTAAACTTCATTTAGCAAATGACGTACAACAAATCGATAAAAGTTTCTGGACTTTGGAATTTTGACAAAACTTTGATGGGCCCTCACGTTAGATTTTGTATACCACGTTGACTTTCAAAATCCAGCGTCCAAGCTGGCTTTACTTCAAGGATCACCACACTGCTGTAAGCGGTATATACTTTTGATGGTTAACGAATATTACCATTCACGAAAACCTCCTTCAGAACTGGCCGCGTCATCAAAATCAACGCTCCTCGACACGTGATTCAATGAAAGTTTTTACATACATGTTGCAGCATAGCTGCTGTTTTGGACTGCTGGTCCACAGATGTCGAATTTCAAAGAATGCGTCAAGGATTTAAAAGGAAAGCATGAAAATGCGTTTAGGACACGGTAAGGCAGGGCCTCTTCTGGAAAATAAATCGGGTTGTGAAGTGCATAAACCTTCGAAGAGGAGCAATAAATCAGATAAAATGATTGCATAAAACAAGATATAATAAGGGTTTCAGGTGTATTGCAATTTTTTGTATATTTAAATGAATAATAACAAACTTTGATTATGAACTTCATGAAATGTCTACGCACACCATCAGGGAGTAAGCTATTAAATAGTACTGGGCCAATATACAATAATTCATACTAAAGTTTGCACCTTTCCGGTGGTTCATTTCATCAACATGACGATGCGATTGCTTACAGTTACGCAGCTTATCATCCCTGGAAGCCGGAATTCACTTACCTAGGGTTTCTGCATCTGACTGATGCTAGTGTCAATGATGTCTGGGTGGCCTATGCAACCAAAGTACAAGCAATTATTTCATTATTTCTGGGTAAACAAGGTGCATATAAACAAATGAAAAAGTAGATATCACGTCTATGGACAAGAAGAAAAAAGGTCCAACGCCAAATCGGTGTTTAGGGTGCCTCTGTGAGCAAAATGAGCTAAAATTTCTGCCTTTGCATTTTAGGTAGTGCAGCTTCATCCGCTCAGCATAACAAAATCCATTTGTATACGACGTTTAAGGCAAAGTAACTCCACCAATCCTTTAACTTTACGGAAAAAAGCCAGTGCTGGTGCATCTGTGAAGTACGCACTTTCTTCCATGCCATTCTCATTAGCGCGTTCAGTTCGCATACGCTTTCGTAAGGAAAATCTGAAGCTAAGGAGGGTTTGCCGTCCCGCAGCAAAAATCAGCAGCAAGCACCGGTATACAATGAGACTCTATGACTCGCAAGCATAGGCTAAAAATGCATATTTGATGGAAAGAAAGTTGTCGCATGGTCACAATTTAGTTGTGCTGCCACGGCAACTCACTCTGAGTCCACCGTAGAAAACTGTCCTTGAATGGCACCTTCCAGACTTATATGAGTGTACTTCCTTTCGGCAGTTCCACAGGTGAACATTTTCTGGGCGTTCTTAGCCAAACTGCTTTCTCGGTAATTGGGACTGTTTTTAGCTTCCAATATTCCCTCAGTGCAAATGGAGTTCATCAAAAGAAGTATGGTTTTATCACTACGATTTGCAACATCGTGCTCCTTATTTTTCTCTGTTACAGAGCGCAATATTAGTGACAATAAAGTTACCTGTCTGGAAGCCTCTTTTTCCCTTTATCGCGGGTAATAAGAGCTTAGGAGAATAAAGTGTTTTACCAACATAAACGGTTTATCTCGAGACTGATGTGTCAGGAACTGAGCAGGATTCCTAGGTACATGCGGATTCCCGTGTGTCAAACACGTCGGCCAGCATTTTTGCACCTCAGGGATGAGACGGACCAAAAATTCCTGATACCCCTGAGTTAAATGTGAAAACAATGCCTAATGATTTCAGTTGGCTGGTTTAACTTTGTAAATCTGGAGTGGTGCTTCGGTAGCATGGCCTACAAATAGCAAATCGTAAGACAATGAGTTATTTCTTTCTTCCACGCCCCCTCTGACATGTCGCGATGTCATAAATGGCGGAAAAGTACTAGTATTTGCTTTTCTACCAATACAGATGAATCTGTTGTACCACGCGCGCCGAATCTGATGGCACAGGGGGGTTTTAAATTTTCTGTGATTCACTGCAAAAAGCAGTTGATGGACACAGGAAGCTACCATATCCTGTATTTTCATGCTGGTTTAAACTGGCAATTAAGCATCCACTACAAAGATACTTCTCATATGAAAAACTGTCACCGTAATAGGCCCATAGTTACCCTGCACTTACGGCAAATCAAAATGCCAGAATATGTAAAGGAAATGGGCTTCTTTATGACTGCTCTGCAATCTAAATTAAATAAAAATCTTCAGTACAGAAAATCCTTGCAAAATCTCATTCACGCTGAAATGTGCCACACAAGTCTGATCTAACTACGAAGACCTTATAAAGCGGCACTTGTTGGCACGAACAGAGAAGCAAATCAATACATACAATAATGAGTACCTGAAATGGGCGAGCATAAGGTATAATCAGCCTTTTAGCACTGAATAGCCAAAGTCAAATCCCATTGAAAAAGCAATTTTTCGTGGGTTCTACGATACCTGACTGCGAACTAGTCAACAAGCAACAATTGTGCCATCAGAACAAATCAACATGAGATCGGATGTCATTGTGCGGAAAGAAGCACGCGATTGACGTAGGTCCCAAAACGGTAGATGTCTGAGTCACGTAGAGAATGGTAACAAATAGACTTTAAACAACCGAAAACATGCATATGCTAAAGCACCGAAGCCAGGTATACGGTAGTGATATCTTGAATTCTTACACAAGATGGTGCGTTTTGGAGGATTACTTGCAGCCGTGCCTAAGACCGCCTACCAAAATCCGTTTGAACCAAGAAAGTAAAAGATCAGAATTTTGGGCCTTCATTCGATTTAAACTCTCTAATCTCTGCTGCCAGTAAACTAGTCCGTTAACAACTCTCTATTAACAACTTACTCTGGACCAGCTTCTGTTTTATCGATTTTGCCATGCCTGTTTGATATTGAAAACTGGGCACCAAATGCATATGTTCCAAATGTAGTCAAAGGTGATCGGGTCACCGAAACGGGGTTCGCGGAAATGACGCGGTTGTATGTTGGTGAATTTGCCTAGGTAATTTTATGATTAGTTAGCGAAACAGCGCAATACGTCATGGTTAACTAGCAGTGCATGCTGAATTTCTGTGATCATTAGTCACAGATTGCGGGTCTAAGATTGCAGTATATTATGTTGGTCACGTGATTCACTGGCGTGTTGTGGGGTATCGCAGCCGTGAAGATTTAAAATCACTGCAGGAATTGGGCTTGGGTGGGAGATGAAATGCGTTACTTCGATTCTTCTGTCAGTAACAAATGGGTATTACTCAGCAACTGGTTCCAGAAAAATGTATTTATTTAGTGTCTAGTGTGCTTGACACAGTAAATTAAAACAGTATGTACATATAAATGTGAATTTGTTATTTTACCCATTCAGTGCCTCTGGAATTCCATTGTCGTCTGCCTTCGGGAACTGTCCTTTTGTCCGTTATTCCTCCTCTTCCAAGAGGCTTATTTAGCGTGCATTGCGAGTCAGCGTTCCCTTTCCCTTTCTAACGTTAACCGTTCATACAAGTCCTTCAGAACTGAAAATCACCTGCCTCACGACATAAACTAGCCAAAAACCAACGTGGGCTTGCTCATCGACAACCACCACTACGTCGCCTGAATTAAACGGTCTTCTGCCGAGCACCCACGTCCGCCGCGCTTGCAGGATAAATATAAATGTTTGCAACCACTCTCTACAAAAGACCTTGGTCAAGTAATTAGCTGGCTTTCATCCGCAGAGATATATCTCGCGAATTTCAATGGGTTCCACGAAACAGGTGTTAGACCTTAATGCCAAAAGTGTTAGGAGTCGAGGCCAAAGGTAAAGGTCACCGGAGAATACCGGCAATAAGGAGCAGTTGTTTAGTATTCTTTGCACTTCAGCTAACACAAGGCAAAATCATTTGCCGTCAGATTTTTGTTGTTCATCCAACGACAGCATTAGCTGTCGGACGGATCTCATAAAACCTTTTATTGACCCACCAAGATGACTGGCGTTCGTGGGCTAAAGTGGCACTGAGTACCAGCGTCTCAGTTTTGTCTTTCAATGTGTCCTGTTTTAGGCCCTGATTCAAACGTAAAAGTTTTCCATTAGCTCCAAAAATCTGCAGCCATTATCGAAGTATATGTTAGACGCCACATCTCTTCCCTTCTTAGAGGCTTGCGGCACCTGCAAGAAATAACCCGTGGTCATTGCTTATGCAGCTTCGAAGTGTATGGCTCAAGGATTCCGGTAGGCCATCCAGCATCCTTATCTTTTTCCTGTCTGTTTCTTGCATCATGCATGTAAGGGAACAAAGTATCCCACTTCAGTGTCGCCGAGCGACAATCAGACAGGAATCAATTTGCATTTCGGAAAAGGAACCACCAGCTGACTTCCCTTGGACTGAGTCTTATCTCAAGCCAATGAACAAGGTTTGGTTGTTTTTGTTCTCAGTAGCCTCCACAAGTACGTATCGCTCTAGGTATAGGCAGAGAAACTCTATCAACGAAACAATATTAGCGCAACTTTTCACCCAACATTCGACTTCGTTTGTTACGTAGGCAGGAAGGTACATAATTAGACATAACTATTCATGCTAGATTCTCACGTACCCCCAAACTAACATTTAATGTCCTCACCCAAATCCTTTCTTCTGGGTGTAGGTGACAATTAGCCCATTTCAAGCTCAAAGGTTGGCATCACTTAGTGCGTTATTCCGCACAACATTTTCCCTTCCCCTTCTTATTATTGCACGCACCATAACCTCAAACTGGAATACCTCCAGATTGCTACTTTTCTCCCCTTTTTCCATTTTAGATTTGCACTCGTGTCTTGCCAAGAGTTCACTATTCGGTTTCTGGTACCATCCTCGCAAGTCTCAGTGCACCGTGAAAGCAAAACGACCCGAGGTTCATAAACAAACTCAGAACGGACAACTACTCTCTGTTCCAATGGAGGCGATAAAGTGAACATTGCTGTTCATCTTCATAACTCACCAACGCAGTGATGACGCTGCTGCAAGTCTGTTTAGAAATCAAGGTCACATCGTCTAATTACCAAAAGCTTACGATCCTCTGGGAGGAATAGTCCTCCCAATTGCACAGCTTTACTGTTGAAACTGCCCGGTCCTGTCTAACATGCTCACCATGTTAACAGCCAATCGCCACGAAGGCATCCACAAATGGATTCTCGTTTCAGATGTCGCCACCATCGCCTACTGAAACCATCACCTCCAATTTTCCCTTCGACACGCGCGGTTATCAGTATACCAGTAAATTCCATCAAATAAGTCCTCGGACTCGCGGCCTTTGAGGGATTCTTTCATTGCGCCCCAACTTTCATGTCGATTATAAGGACTTATTAAATCCGATCACTGCGAATATATCAAGACTTTCGCCTGAGATACACGTCAGTGATGCGTGTAGACACCTTGTTCCTCGCAGAATGACATTTCTATTATTTCTCCCCATTTTATTCCCACCTGTGTACTTCTTCCATGCAGCTGGTAATACCCGTGCAACATTTTATCATGCAACCGAACGTGCCTCTCGAAGCTTTCTGAAAGTATACCGATATATATACATGCGCCCCCAAGATAGCCGGTAACATATGATCACTCGCTTTACTGTTTCTCTTCCACTAACGACAAAAATCTATTTTTGTACGATACCCAGCATGCGGTTTTTTCTCGTGAGCCTCACAGCTGAATGCATGTAAATAACTTAGTGTGGATCTGGTGGCATGACCGGATATTAAGTCATAGCTGACATTTGAATTAGGCAGTTTATCCAACTACTTCTGGCAAACCTTCGACTGGCTTGGGTCAAACCACCCTAGGTAACAAATAATCGGCTCTCCCCTTCCGCCATCTCTGTTCCGCAGCTCTACACCGAAATTCGCGGGTTGTGGCATTCAGATGAGGTCCGCTGTGCGGGCTCTAGTCCCCCTGGAGTCATAACTACAGTGCGTAAGCCATTCAACAGTCAGTCAACTTTCCTTAAGAGTAGCCGCCTCTTAAATCTTATCGGCGAAACCAGCGCCCCGAGCAATCGTGTACACGACGAGTGCCTGTCGATCGTAGACAAAAGAGACATACCTAGCCACCAAAGTTGTCATTACCGTACTTTTTAATTCTAGCGCTGGATTTCGTAGGTTGCTGAGATCACTTACGAACCAGTGATTCTCAAGCGGAGTGAGAATTTCTGGTCATTAGTCCAGCTTTCAAGAGGTTACTGGTTTGTCACCCCATGACAGCATAAATGAGCTGAAATGCCGGCCAATTTTATTTGCCACTATTCACTAATACCTTTGGTCAGTGATTACTGATCGAGAGTCTTTTTGAGGAAGAAAGAACACAAGCGTGGCCACGACAGTTGTAATTAAGTTACCCTTTACCTCTGGTGGGTTGGTCATTGAGATAGCCCATGGACCAATGCTTCTCAACTGGATTGGGATTTTCTAGTCCGATAGCCCAGGTTTCAAAAGGCGTTGGGTTTCTCATCCTAATGGAGGTTAAGTCAGCTGAACTGTCGACTGTTTACGTGCACATAGGCGGAAGGAGTATATGGGCGTTCTTAACTCACATTTAGATTAAGGTTGCGCGTCATAGGGTTCCTTTGCGTGCGTTTATATTAGGGTCTTATTAAGCTTTTATTGGGAGATTTCGTGGGGAAATGGTGCGAAATGCTTACCGGGTTGTTTGCCGACGTTTTTGCAAAACAGTACCTAGAACCACCCTCGGTTGTTTCATGGTGACTCTTTTGGGGTAGGTTTGGCGATAGTTTGGGGTCTGTTTTGGGGCATTTTGGAGGCGTTTGTGCTGACTGGGGATAAAAGTCGGCTTTGATGCGTAACCTTCACCCTTCAGCCATAAACTGCAAGAAAATCTTCATGCGGAACCTGATCACGTGGAACATATGTTGGAGAGTTACTTAAAATATGTAAAAACAACAACTGTGAACAATGGGGTAAAATGCTATCACGTCATGGTAAGGCACCAGTAAACCCTTGCATCACATGTCGTCCATCAAGCACATTTTGATGGCACTTGAATGTTGGTGACACAGATATGATTTTAAGTTTGGCGATTATGGCAGTTTAATGAAAAAATCTTCCTTGCGTTCGCATCCACGGCAGAGAACTCTCACAGATGTACAGTTAAGACACATTCAAGGAATTACTGACGGACACCGTGTTGCTCAAATGGACCGTGTTGCTTCCAACCCGGCGAACGTTAATAGACAATAGACAACCCCTCAAAACTGGATTTATGTTGCTTTTCTGGCATAATGCCGTAAGCAGGACAGTGTAATTTTTTCTACCTAGGACATTATCAAAATAATCTATATATCGCGAGATGCGACTGCCTCGAATCGTGTATCCACTGCAGCTGCGACAAAAGATGTGATGTTTCTTTTGCTTTATCGGAGCTCAGTCTAGCGCACCCGCCGTAAGATATATGGGTGTAACTTTTTTGTATCAGAATTGTAATTAGTTAACTGATGGGCTCCCCAGGCAGCGCGAGTATCTCCTTGAGTATGCCATTTACAGGAGCTTGAATGTTCCTTTTGCTGTCCCCCAGAGTGACTCGTAATAAAATAAAAGTGACACTCAGGGAACAGTTAGGCGCGAAACTGTTTAGCCCTGTGGACAATAACGCATTACTTACCTAGCTTTCAACTAATCCATCACCGCAATTTTACAAATCCCTTCACGGATTCTTAATTTTTACGGT